>PVLD010006136.1:0-103734 GCA_004027595.1 Dinomys branickii | reverse complement strand
CGTTTGGAGATTTCTCAGCAAACTAGGTCTAGAGGTTCCATTCAAACCAGCTATTCCTCTTCTGGGTATTTTCCCAGAAGATCTGAAAACATCATATCACTCTGATATATGTGCACCCATGTTTATAGCAGCACAATTTGTAATAGCTAAAATGTGGAAGCAACCCAAGTATCCATCCACAGAAGACTGGATTAAAAAATTGTGGCATTTTTATATAATGGAATATTATTCAGCTATAAAGAAAGACAGTTTTGGGGACTTTGTAGGCAAGTGGTCAAAACTGGAGTCCACACTCATCAGTGAAATAAATCAGCGGTACATGTGCAGGCAACGTATTGTATCACTAGTGTAGTCTATATTTTTTGAAGTCCTCATTGATTCAAGTATTTGGTTTCTTCTAAAACAAATCACTCAAAAGTTTGAGTCAGTATCATAAGAAAAACTAAATGGCAGTTTCATTAAGAGTTTTATTGATCCTCTTTTCATATTAACACAGACTATAGTGACAGAGTTAACAAACAACACTGTGAAATCAGAAAATTTTTATTTGATATCTAGTGGTTAGTTTTATATAAATATATGTCAAGTTTATCCTTTTTGTGACATAGTAGTACTTCATTGTATAAATAAAAAAATCTGCATCATTATCCATTCATTGGTTGATGGGCATTTGATCTGTTTCCAAGATTTAACTATTAAAAACTGTGCCACTAGAAACATGGGTATACATATAACTTTGTGGTGTGATGCTTTTAATTCTTTCTGGAAGATACCAAGAAGGGGAATATCCAGATCAAATGAAAGCTCTAATCCTCCTATTTTTTGGAGACTCCACATTGACTTGCACAATGTTTGCCAAGTCTACATTCCACCAGTGGAGAAGGGTTCCTCCATCCCACTACCAGTCCTATGCTTGTTATTGGTTGATTTCTTGATAATAGCCGTTCTTTCTGGGGTGGGATGGAACCTCATCACTGTTGTTCCTTGAATGGTACAAAATATAGAGTTTAAAAAATAATAAGGGCATCATACATTTATACAAGGACAAGTTATGTGGAGGACCTGAAATGTAGTAACAGTACATGAGGACTCCTAAGTGAATGCTTACATAAAATTCAAGACAAAAATCAAAGAGATTTCTTTTTTGGGCTGGGGATATAGCTCAGTGGAATAAGTGCTTGCCTAGCAAGCGCAGGGTCCTGAGTTTGATCCCCAGTACCGCAAAAAAAAAAAAAAAAAAAAAAAAAAAAAAAAAAAAGAGATTTCTTTTTTTAGTTATTTTAAAGAGAAAAAAAGTAAGAAAAAAATTTAAAATAATATAATATGAGAGTAACAATTGTCCATACATTTCATTCTGTTATGTTTAAATTATTCAGAGAACAATATACAGGCATTTAATTGTCCAAACAATATTAGCACAAACCTTTCTTTTCAATACTAAGCTAAATTAATACTATAATGATTTATATGTGTGTGTGTGTGTGTGTGTGTGTGTGTGTGTGTGTGTGTGTATTACTTAAGGTTTGGGTTTTTATTTTTTATTTTTTGCTTTTTTCTTTCTTCTTTTCTCCATTCCCCTATCCCAGCTGTTTCTCTTTCCTTATGAACAGTCTCTTCCCATTTTGCAATATCTATTGTACACCTTGGACCTTATTTACTCTTTCAGTTTCCAACACTAGGAATGCAATATGATGTTTACACATGTGAGTCTGGTTTGTTTCACTTATGATTATGGTCTCAAGTTGCATCCTTTTACCTATAAAGTCTCAAATGAATCCTTCCTTATGGCAGAGTAGTGAAAAGATCATATCTTTTTTATCCATTACTCAGCTGGTGGCCATTGGGTTGTTTCCAAGATTTACCTATTAAAAATTGTGCTGCTATAAACATGGGTGTGTATATATTACTGTAGTATGATGTTTTCAATTCTTCTGCGAAGATACCCAGGAGAAAAACTGGGCCAAATGGAAGCTCTAATCCTAGTTTATTGAGGAATCTTCACACCAACTTCCACAGTGGCTGCACCAGTCTGCACTCCCACCAACAGTGGAGAAGGGTTCCTTTTTCCCCACAACCTCACTTGCAATTGTTCTTGGTTGATTTCGTGATAATAGCCATTCTTTCCAAGATGAGTTGGAATCTCAGTGTTGTCTTAATTTGCATCTCTTGAATGACCAACGAAGTTGAAATATTTTTCATGTATTTATTTGCTATTGCCAATTCTTCATCTGAGAACTATGTGTTCATCTCACCTGACCATTTTTAAACTGAGTCTTTAAATTTGGGATGTCTGATTTTTCTGAGTTCTTCATGTGTTCACTATAGTAATCCTTTGCCTGAGGAACACCTGGAAACATTTTTTCTCACATTATGGTTGTTTCTTCACTACACTGGTGGTTTCTCTTGGGTTTCCAAAGCTTTTTAATAAGATGACGTTCCATTTGTTAGTTCTTTGTGATCATTCCTGTGTGATCAGTGTTTTATTAATACAATCGTTGCCTACACCAATGTCTTCAAATGTTTTGCGTATTCTATCTTCCACCAGATTTAATGTCTGTTTTATTATTTAGATATTTGACCCATTTCAAATTTAGTTTAGTGCATGGTGAAAGATAAGGGTCCAGTTTTAACTTTTGGCATGTGCGAAGCCAGTTTTCCAGTACCATTTATTAAAGAGGCTCTCTGTTTTCCAGTGAATGTGTTTGACACCTTTGTAACAATAAGGTGGCTGGCAGTATCTGGAGTTGTTTATGCATCTTCTGATCTCTACCATGGATCATCACGTCTTTCTTTCTTTCTTTTTCTTTTTTTGGCCTGTACCACACAATTTATGACAATATCTTTATAGTATAATTTAGCAGTGGGATTGTGCAGCCCCCTGACTTTCCTTTGTTGCTCACAATTACCTTTGCTATTCCAGATTTCTTCTGGTTCCAAATGAATTTTCGGATTGTTTTCTCTAATTCTGTGAGAAGTGCTGTTGGAATTTGAACAGAATTGCATTAAATCTGTATAACAGTTCTGAAAGTGTGATCGTTTTCACTTTTTTGGTTCTTCCTACCCAAGAGCAAGGGATATCTTTCCATTTTCTGATATCCTCTTCAATCTCCTTTTTCAGAGTACTGTAGTTTCAAAGTAGTAGTCCTTGACATCCCTCATAAGGTTTAGTCCTAGGCATTTCTTTTTCTTGATGCTATTGTGAAGATGTTGTTTCCCTAATTTCTCTCTCAGTGACTTTGCTATTTATGTACAAGATTGTTAACTTTGCATTTAGGTACACTACTGAATTTGTTTATTAAATCTAGCAGTTTTTCAGCAGAGTTTTCAACATCCTTCAGGTAAAGCACCATATCATCCACAAATAATAGTTTAACTTCTTCCTTTTTTATCATTATTCCTTTTATTTATTTCTCTTGTCTAATTGGTCTCGCTAAAGTTTACAGAGCTATGTTGAATGAGAGTCGAAATAGTGGACTTCTTTGTCTTGTTCTTAATTTGAAAGTGAAAGTTTCCAGTGGTTTCTTCCATTTAGTATGATATTGGCTGTTGGTTTGTCATGGGTTGCTTTTATCTGATTGAGATAAACAATCTTTTCCAATTTTCTGTAGGATTTTTATCATCAATGGATGTTGGACTTTCCCTTAAGCTTTTTGTACATCTAATGAGATGATCATATGATTTTGTTCCTTGATTCTGTCAATATGGTGTATTACATTTACTTATTTATGTACGTCAAAAAAATCCCCATATCCCAAGAATGAATCCCACCTGGTCATGGTGTATAATCTTGTTGGTGATTTGCTGTATTCTGTTTGCCTGTATCTTATTTTTGATTTCTGCATCTAAGTTTGTTAGGGAGATTTGCTTGTAGTTATCTTTCTTAGTTGGGTCCTTCTCTGTTTTTGTTATCAGGGTAAAACTTGTTTCCAGGCATGAAATTGGGAGTATTGCTTCCCTTCCAATCTCATTAAGGAATTTGAGAAGTAGGGATTTTACATCTTCTCTAAGTTTCCTATAGAATTCAGCAGTGAATCCATCAGAGCCTAGGTTTTTCTTTGTTAGTAAGTTTTTAACTGCATCTTTGATTTCATTGATATTGATTTCTATAGGATTTTATATCTTCTTGATTCAGTTTTGGTAATTCATGTGTATCTAGGAATCTGTCCATTTCTTCCTCATTTTCCATTGTATTAGAATAAAAGGTATCATAATAGGTGTAGATTATTTTCTGAATTTCTGCAGGGTCCTTTGTGATTTTCCCCTTTTCATTCTTAATTGTGTAGATTTGAGTCTTTTCTTTCCCTTTTTGATATGGTTGCCTAAAGGTTTGTCCATTTTATTTAATTTGTCAAAGGGCCAACTGTTTGATTCATTGATTCTTTGTATTGTTTTCTTAGCCTCAATGCATTAACTCTATTGAAAATATCCTTCTGGCACAGGGAAGTTAATTGTGCCCATGTTTCTTGTTTGGATAGATAAAACTTGAGGAGAAACAGGCTTATCACTGTGGAAAGCAGTAAGAGCCAGGAGCTTACTAATTTTACTTTGTCAGTCAAAACAAATGATCGATATTTTATAAATGCTGAAAGCGGGTAGTTTGTATCACTGAAATAGGGCTATGGGAAGTGTATACACAGCCTTGTATAGGTGGATATGTGATATGAATTGAATCCTAAAAACATTTTTGTTGATGATGAAACCTAGACATATTTCTGTATTGTTTTTAAATTAGAAAACCTTAGTGCTGACTTATACCACAAAAGGTTAAGGTGTGTATTTCAATTTGAGATAAAGAAATAACTTGGTGGTTATGTTTTATTTATCCAGTACAAAGTAACATATGAGATTTTGCTTGATCATTTTCCCTATGATGTGATGGTAAATGTTTATCACCTTTTCTAATTTATGTTATACAATGAGTCTAATCAAAGTATAGTGCTCTATTTATAATGTATCAAGTATAGCATAATGGGTCTTTCCCATCTTATACGATTTTCTTTGCAGTGTTTATATTATGACTAAATTATTTTACAGATAATAAATCTGGAAAATATCACAATATGAGTGGCTTTTACAGCATATTTCATGTGTGGTAAATCCAGGATTCAAAGTTCTTTATTACTTAAACACATGAAGCTCTTTGAAATACGGCATTAAAATCACATAATGAGAAAACTGACCAGCTTGTAACAACCATATCATCTCTGCATGAGTTAGCTTAAATAGTGAATTGTGTGATCCAGAGTTTATAACAGAGGTGAAAATATGACTCAATATAGGTGCTTTTGGCTGCATGTGAGAGGACCAATAAACCCTAGAATCTCAAAACAAAAGCAAAGAATTCA
This sequence comes from Dinomys branickii, assembly GCA_004027595.1. Taxonomy (NCBI): domain Eukaryota; kingdom Metazoa; phylum Chordata; class Mammalia; order Rodentia; family Dinomyidae; genus Dinomys; species Dinomys branickii. Next base: position 98,389 of record PVLD010006136.1, on the reverse strand, counting down.
TAATTAGCTACTAATGGTAAGTGTGAACGCATGAAAGCAACAAAAAATACTTATGATATTGTGTGCATGGATATGAAATCTGACAATAACACATTTATGCATAAAATTTATGCTTCTTTTATTATGGAATATTGAAAAGATCTAGAGCTAAAATAGAGATTACTTTCACTTACAGTGAGCTGAACTCCGTACAAGTTTATTTTAGTCACTTCTAATGATTTCTAACTACCTTTTGTCAAAGGTATATACATTTCTTTTTTAAAGATTGCAACCTAGGCTGCTACACTGAATGTGTGTATGTCTGTCTTTTAGAAAGTGTTCCTTGTCCTTATCATTCCATACTCTGTTTAAATGGATAGCTGCAAAGCTGTAGGGAGTAACCAGGTGACTGAAATCTGTACAAAGTACCTTCTCTTTGCACTGAGCAATGATCTTTCATTCCCTTACAGTGACATCTATACAGTATGGACATTGCACTTGCCATATGGTTAAATGGCCTGTCACGGAGAGTCCCATTAAATTTTTGTTATCTTGCTACTGTGATCTTAACAGTTAGCTTTGAAGAAGAAATAACCCTTATGCCGGCAAAAGTCAATGGTACATTTAAGCAGTTGACAGGGTGTTAGTAGAAAGATCTTGAAGTTAATTGGCAGCAAAACAGATGTATGGTGTTGTGTCAGGTTGTCAGATCGTAATGCTGTGTGAACTCTGAGCAAGCATCATCTCAGGGAGGTTGATCAAATTTGTCACACTGGCTATGCAAGACAACACAGTATAAAAAGGTAAAATTTCCCCCAAAACTAAAGAAATGTGGAGTCACATCTCAATTCTAAAACCGGCAGGCCCATGAGAGGTCAGCTGGTCAAACCTTCTGCCTGATGAAGAATGCTGTATTTGGTACAATGTAATACTTATTATTTAATTCATGTTTCCAATGATGGAGAGATCTGAGCCTCATGAAGCTGAAGAGTAAAAGTATGAGCATCTCTGATTTTAAAATTGCTTTTATTTATTTTTGAAGTTAAATTATTGCACATTTCCCACTTTCTCCAAAAAGCATCATGATATTACTGGTACTAAAATATACACAACTGTAGATTCTGACCATTATTCTTAGGCTGCCTGTATAGAGTCACACTGATGTCTACTCTCTCTTTCACCGGGCAAACTTTTAAGTATAGATATATCTTTCACATCTTGCATGGGTCTTCTTGCAAGATCAGAAGTTATTTGATTGAAATTCTGTGAAATAAAAGATAGTCCAGAAGAAGTAGTGTGGGCACATGGTATCATATTATAGAATTATCAGTGTAAATACTCTTCCGCTCAGTATACATGTTAAACTACATGATATACTACTGTTTCTTTATTTGTGAAAAATATTCATTTTTGTTTCTAGTTGAAGTGCACCTAAAACTATATAAGTACAGCACGAGATACAATGCTATTATTCTCTTAACTTGATTTTTATTGTTTTGTATTTCCTGGTGTCTTTCTATTAAAATGTATACTTACATTTTGAAGTTTTCAGATGAAATACAAAACTTTTACTATCAAGGAAATCTCCTAGGGAAAGCTACATCTGTTCAACAATCTTTAAAACAATGTTTGAATTTTTAATCATTTTAAAATTCTGAAGCATCTTTGATGATAACATTCTGAGATGTGAAAATCACTCCCAGGAGCATAGAGGGCTATTGAGGCATCTAGTTAGTTGGAGTTATAAGGAACGTATTTCTTTTTAAAAGGAGAAATACATGTGTAATGTGTGTCTTTTAAAAATATTGTTTGTTCTCTTTTTCATTCCAAAACTACTCTATGTTTCTTTAGAAAATCATAGATTTCAAATCTTTCTTTAATAAATATACAGCATAATATATAATGAGTTACATAGAATTTAAAAGTACTGTATTCTTATATAACATAGAAATTATATTTTCACTTCATATCAAGTCTAAACGTCTTATAATACTCTTGGTAAAAGAGTATTATATATAAATTTGGCTAATAGTATTGTCTTCCTACTGTAAGTATTTTATGGGAACAATCCAGGTACAGAGTACAAGGGTGAATCAAATTAACATAGCAGCATGAAATTGTAGAAATTAAGCCCATGAAAAGATAGCCTGAAAACTTAATGTTACACAGACCTTGCTTATCATCATAATAGTCTGAGAGGATTCAAGTTCTTTGTGCATTCTGTAGAAATTTTTCTAGGTAAATGACCCTTGTGGGTAATTATCCTTTGCTTCTATCATCAGGTCTTTAACTGACCAAAATGTGTAGGTATTAAAGATTAGGAACCGTTATGGTTTGTGTCTGCATGTCCCCCGAAATCCTCATGCAGTTATGGGATGACTTTTAGAATTTATGATTGATCCATGATCCAATGCTGGGATTATGGGAGTGAGACCCATAACTACCCTAGAGAAGATCGTTTGCTGGGATTATGGGTGTGAGAGCTATACCCTAGGGCAGATAGTTTGTATATGAAGGGAGAGAAAGAGGCTGCTGGCTGCCATTCTTGCCTGCCATTCCTTCCTCCATTTCTCCCTTCTTGCACTTGTTGCTTTGCTGTGTACCACCAACAGGAACTGTTGCCCTCTGCCATGTGCCTCAGAACCAGCCAAGTATGGACTGAAATCTCTGCAAACTGTAAGCTAAATACACCTTTCCTTTCTTCATTTTGGATGTTGGGTAATTTGTCTCAGCAACAAGAAAAAAGTAACCAAGACAGGAACTATGTCTACATCTAGGCTGACAAACATATTTTCCTAGACTTGATTAGACATGCCTGGGGAAGTGACTGGATTATGGGGACACATGGGGACGGCATACATATCAGTGACTTAGTGTGTTGAGGTTCGCAGGGGAATGTGGGCCCCAGCTGCAGTAACTGGATCCCTGGAGACCCCTGTGTGTAGGCGCTGTACTTTTGTGCTTCTCTTCCTCTGTCTTCTGCTTTCTGAAGAGATAGGCAGCTCCCTTCACCATGCCTTTTGCTAGGATGTTTCTACCTTGGGGCTAGCTGACCATGGACTGACTCCCCTGAAGGTATGAACAAAATTAAACCACTTCTGTCTTCAATTGCTATTGTTAGGTTTTGTCCAACCAATAGAACTGATATAAAAAATAAATGTTTCACAATATTCTCCATGCCTAGGGATGATTCAGCACAGTTTCCCATTTGTGCATTATGGTTTCTTTGGTAGAGAATAAAATATGAAATCTGTCTTCCCTGAGCTCATGTTTTACACGTTTTTATCCCTGTTCACTTGCTAAATTCGTCCCATGTCTAAAGTGTCTGGGTAGGGTTAATAGTAGTTGAACCCAGGCAGCAAGGTTCCAGGGGACTTTGTTGTGATTCACAAATGATGGTGACTGATCAAAAAATAAGTGCAAGGGCTGGGGATATAGCTCAGTGGAATAAGCGCTTGCCTAGCAAGCGCAGGGTCCTGAGTTCGATCCCTAGTACCGCAAAAAAAAAAAAGTGCAAAAAGATAAAAAAAATGCATAGAAGGATCAGCACTGTACTTTTGAAGAATGAAAATCTGTCTGAGAAGATAGATTTTAACAAGTTATTTCAATCCAAATGGAGGGTCTTTTGTGTAACCCAGAGATGTGGGCGTGTGTGTCACAAGAAAGGAACATAAAGGTGGCCTGTTGATGAGAAGCAGGAAGGAAGGGTTTCTGAGGATGTACACGGTTGTGTGCTTCTAGAAAAAGAGTCAGCAGTGCTGTAGTCAGCTCCTGTCGTAATGAGACCTCAAAGATTACAAAGCAGAAGGGGAAAGGGAAGGTCCTGTGGCTGGTGGTTTTGCTAACCTTATGAAACTGAGGCATCTAGTTAGTAGTTAGACATTCCCAGAGAAGTTACTGGAGCATAAGGGCACTAAACTTATCAATATAGCTCTTTAACTTTTTGCTTCTCACCATACTGAAAACAAATATATATAAAGAGTCTAGCTTATTAAATGTACATATGCTTCATGAACTAGAATTTTCAAAAGAAGGAAGGAATATAGTGTGATTTTCAAAATAAAAGGAATGTGTTTTAAAGACAACAGATTGATACGTTATGAATATGTCACTTTAATTACTATATTTTTTTGTTTGTGTGCTTGTTTTGATTCTCATCTTGGCTATTTTTCCCATAATTTGCCATAAGGATGGTTACCATCTTTATGAGTATTTTATCCTACTGGCTTAGCGTGAAAGAGGAGGAATGATAATTTTTAAACAAAAGTTACAGGAAAAATAATGAATAGGAATGTTTTGTCTCTAGTTTGGGCTTGTGAGTTAAAGTGAAAGTGTTTGTTTGAGTAAAAATATTTGGTTACCAAACATGGTACCTTCCTTTCTCTTTGTCCTTAGTTTTGTTGTGGGTAAGGTAGCATTTCAGAATTATTCTTAAATTAATTACACCTTTAGGAGTAATGCAATGACAGAGAAGAAAATGAATATGCAATAAAAAAATATCTGTTTGAAATATAACGTTTCTAAATCCACTTATTAAAATGAAGCTCTTTTAAGATCCACTTCATTTGCCTTTGCTTCCAAGAGAATTTCAGGTAAAGTGTGCCCATAACCCTCCCAGTGATTGCTTGGACTCTATTTCTGAAGACCTTAAATAAACCAGTGTAAATAAGACTGTAGCAAGAATGATACCTAAAATGCAATTACTGATTCTGAAACACACAAGGTTATTATTCACGAAAAATATTTTAAAAGCAGACACCTCCAACATAGAAATAAATAAATGAAAATCTGCTAGTGTGGCCAAACCATCTGGGTACAGAAAGCAGTGATAACTGAAGTATCTCAGTTTCTGAATATACTTATCCATAATTTCCTTTTCATACCTTGATATTATTAATGTTATAATTAGAACTTTATGCTGGATTTCTGGTTTAAAAATCTGTCATACTTGCTCATGCCAGAATAAAAATGCATTCTTTTGGAGGAAACCTGTTTATTACACTTCCAAGCCTATTTCCAGTATGTTGTAAAAACTACAAGTTATTAAATCTCACAATAACAGAAGAACTATCTGGTGATGGGCAAGAAATTTAATTTTTTGATTTATAGCACCCAAGAGCTCTAAATATATCTACCACAGCGGCCGACATGTCTGACTGGGGATGGCACCCAGGCAGAAGAGGACAGGCTGATGGAACTGTAGTGGTCTTGAAGGAACAGAGGCTTACGTTCAAAGAAGCATGACGGAAACTTGGAAGCCAGCACTGTGACAGTCTATTTAGTGATTGATAGCGATGTCTACTCTACAGCTGCAGAAACTATAACACTTATAAATCTTGGTTTTCAAAGGGGTACATAAGGCTCAGTAGAGAATAGATGAGAACCTCTGAACAGCCTAAGTCACAAGTTCGTACTTACAGAACCTCGGCAACTGCCAAGAGTCACTTGATGTGACAAGTGTTGGACTGCGAAGATACGCCGAATGGGAGGTTATTGATGATGTGTAGCTGAATGTGAATATAAGAAAAATTGAATGGAAAAAAATGTACCAGCAATATGTAAAATTTTCAAGAGTGTTAATTTTGACGAGAAAGAAATTTAAAATAATGGCTTCAGGAAGTTATAGAACACAGTGAAAACTATTTGACAATTAAATCACTAAGCAGATTTTCACATTAGATAGAGGAAATGTGCAGAGGAGAATACTAATTAGATTAGATGAAGAAGATTAAGACTGTGTTATAAAGGACTCTGTTTATGGGTGAACACAGTCAGATTTTATATATATACACATATATACATTTTATATATACAAACACACATATATAAACATTTCTATGAAAAAGGAAAAATTCTATTTTATTCTTTTCTATCCCTTTATTTTTTATTCAGTCCTGATGATCAAAGTTAGGATTAGAAAAACAGTGGAACACTGAGCAATATATCTAGGTAGAAATGGAATTCCCTTTTCATGTACTACACAGGAAAATTTGAAGTCAAAGCAAAGCATTATGCTAATAGTAAAATATTTCACAGGTACAGGAGTAAAAGGTAGATTATTTAATGGAATTTAATGAAGGACATATAACCACTTTCCCACCAAATTTACTAAACTACTGCAGTAGTGTTACAGTTTTGCCCTAAGGGATTGATATGCTTGTCTTTTTGTAGAAATACTTTTAAGGGAGATAAACTATGAAGGAAAATATTTGTAAAGTCTTATGCTATGAAAAAGTTAGTTTATCATTAAAGAAACTTTTATATTTATAAGTACAATTTATATATACATATACATTTACATTGATAAAATAAACTTTTAATTATTCCATTTTTTATTTCTAGATATGAACAAAACTGTATATATATATATATATATATATATATATATTCTTTTTTATTATCAGGAATTGAACTCAGGACCTTGTTCTGGCCAGGCAAGTGCTTATGCCACTGAGCTATATCCCTGGCAAATGTATATGAAATATAAATAAAAATTAGTTTACTACAGCAACATTTATGTTGGAGGAATAGCTATATTTTATTGTGATTATACATATAAAGCACTTACATTTCTCTTACATGTTGCATGTGACACTGTAACAAATATTGACTTTAAACACTTGAATGATTAAAAGTTTTGCTTTTAAACTTCTGATTGAGAGCAAACGTGAAAAGTAGAAACAGTTTGTTTACCAAAAGTTTTAAGTAACCTTGTAAACATAGTTTAACGTACTGTTTTCATCTAAGGAAGTGAGTGGAAAGCTCTTCTGAATTATTTATACTAACCATCTGTTCCTTGCTCATCATAACTTCCAGAACAGACCAATCTCATGGCTTTTAGATGCTAGCTATGACTACTTCTAGTTGAGCAGCTGTTTTCATATCAAAAATCCATACTGAAGCTGTTTATCCTAAATTGGTGAATTTTGTATTATCTCCGGGGCTCTGGTGGGATTAATCTATTTGAATAGCATTCTTCTTAAATGCAAGTACTTAAGTGGCTTACCCCAATTCTCTCACTTAAACAAAAGTATTCAGGGAAAAGTACTGTAATTCTTCTCTAGGACAAAATAATATCACTTTCATTTGCTATTTTTTTTATGAAAACAGTGCAAGATTGTCAACATATGATGACACCCACCAAATGGAGATCTCAATGGACACTCAATTAAATAGATTAACAGTTTGACAACTAATTTATTATAACTCATGATAATGTACTATGAGTGTGTTATAAATAAAATAAATATTTTTCTTTTTCACAGCTATATATGGCCTAGATTTTCCAGACTAAATGATATAAACAGGAGGGCTTCATAAGACAGAACTTTGTTCTCTCCCGTGCTGAGCACTGCAGATGTAAAATGAGGGAATCAGCAGGGCCTCTTCCCTTCGCATTCTCTAGAGGTGGATACTAGAAAAGAGAGATGAAAGAAACTGAGGAAGACATAAGTAAATTGAAAGATATCCTGTGTTTAAAAATTAGAAGAATTAATATTTTTAAAATATCCATATTACCCAAAGTTAGCTACAGATTCAGTGGAAATCTTATCTTAAAATACCAATGACAGTCTTTATAGGAATAGAAAAATGCAAGTCAAAGATTCGAGAAGAACAACAACGTACATCAAATCCAAAGAGATCTTGTCCAAAAAGAATAACACTAGAATTATCACATTACTTGATTTAAAAATGGAAGAAATTCCCATATTTAGTTAAAACAGCATTCCATTTGCTTGAAAAGAGACATACAGAGGAATAAAAATTAGAGTATCCAAGAGTAAACCCATCCATTTATAGCCAAGTGCTATTAGACAAAGGGTGCAATTACACACAGTGGTAAAAAGACAGCGTCTTCAATAAGTGGTTTTGAGAAAACTGGATATCCACATATGAAAGAATGGAAGTGTATTATTATGTAATATACAGGAACAAAGTAAAATGGATTAAATATTGAAATGAAAGTACCAAAATAATGAAACTACTAAATGAAGCAGTGGTCTAGACGATGGCTCCTTGAGTATTATATCAAAGTACAAGCTACAAAAGCAAAACCAGATAAATGTATGTGATTAGATAGACTTAAAAGTTTCTAAGAATGAAGACAGTAAAGTGAAGGAACAATATATCCAATGTGGATAAGCATTTATAAAAAGAAAACATACAAATGACCAACAAATTCATGAATAAATGGACTAGGGCATTGTAAATTAGATGTGCAATGAGGTCCACAACAGATAGGTTTGAATGACCATTAGTAGAAATTGAAAAGGAAAGTGTTGGTGAGGATTTAGACATAATTAAATATTTATTCTCTTTTAGTAAAAATACTAATTATTGCAGCAATTGTGGAAAATAGCATGGAGGTTTCTCCCATCTTAAAAAATAGTATATAAGCGAGAAAAATATTATAGATCCAATAATCCCATATCTTGTGCATATTTAAAGAAAATGAAATGAAAAAGATATGCACCCTCATATTTATTATAGCATTATTTATAATAGCAAAGATAGAGTATTAATCTAAGGCACAAGTAAGTGGTTAGGTTGAGAAAATGTGATATTTGTATCTGATGGGACTTTACTCAGCCATTAAAATAAGAAAATGCTCTCAGTTGTAATATTATAGATAAACCTGGAGTAAATAAATTCAGTGAAATAAGGTGGACACAGGAAGCAAATGTGCTATCATCTTTCTCATGTGGAAAGTTAAAAATCATCTCATGACTGTATTGTGTAGGATGGTAGTTACTGGGGCTATAAGTTTATTGGTATAATAATAATTCCCCCTTCTCAACTGTGGGAGAAAATGCATACAGGAGAGTGTGGACCGAAAAGGTCAAACCTCTGGGCAGTGCCAGTGGACTATATGAGCAAGACTGTAATGAGGCAGCCATCACCTTCGTCTATGACAGCGTAAGTAGAAACCATAGAAAAGCCAAGCTCCCTCCCCGCAGCGCTGTAATGAGGACTGCTTCTCCACTGGGGATTCAGTGGAACACAAATTAGGAACGTAGACTTCCACTGCACCCTGTCATTACCCAGGTGATATTCTCCTTCCTTATTTGATCAGTTTAGATGTGACCTGGAAAAGCATATTTAAATATGACAGTAATATCTTACATAACATGAAATAAATGCTTAGGTTTAGGTTGAAATTGCATATATGAATTGCTAGGAAAATCTCAATTTAAATAAGAAAAACCATCAGTACCCGCCAATAGCAGTATTATACAGTTGCTAGTTATCTGGCAAAGCAACAATTATAAAAATGCTTTTATGAGTAATTATGATCATATATAAATTGAAGGAAAACACAAGCTCTCAATGTGACAATAAATAAAATTGAAACGATGAAAGTAATGCAGTTTTCAGTGAAGGCATTTTCAGAAGTGCCCTCATCTCTGATACCAACTGAAAGTTCTGGAGTTTCCCAAAACTGTCTTCAGTTTTGACAATTTACCAGGAGTAATTTTGCTTCTCAGTGAAAATTATTCCACTCACAGACAGATTTTATGCAAACACAGACCACACAGGTTATTAGATGGATACAGATTTAAGTCAGAAGAAAATGTGCAGAGACTCTAAGTAATTACCCAAAATGGAACTTCTCTTCTCCCTGTGGAGTCAAGTTGTGTTACCTTCCTGATATTGATTTGTGACAATGTGCACGGCATGTTCCCTATCAAGCAAGCTCATTGAGCTGCATTATCCAGAGATTTCTTTTTTAAGATGATTCTCAAAGTATCCCTGATTAACATTCTAAGACACAGATCTGTCTCCAAGTCAACCGATAGGTTGTAAGTCATTCCATTCTAAATAGTATGTCATGTAGCCATCCTCCTTTCCAAAAACCACTGTAGATTATGAGGCACAGACCAGGATTCTAAACGAGCACAGTGAATCCTATCAGGCATGGCAGAGTTTATCTCTCAAAAGTTAAGTATAAAAGTCAAAGCTGTGTTTGGACAAGACTACATAGTTACACCTACAACCAGGTTCTAAAGTGACAAGAAGCCTAAGCAGCTGTGTCCACAGGTGTGCGCATGTCAAAGGAGGTGGGAATTCTGACTGAGGAGGAAACTTCTGGCTGTGGATCCATATGTATTCATTTTCTTTCTTGTGGATCCATAATGTATGTGAGACACATGGGGTTATCTGGTTCCTCAAGAGATTTTATTCACATACCACAGGGTTGAGGTTAAGATTCAGGTCTACTAGTTTCTTAGTTGCTCCTTCCAGGTAGAAAGAAGAACAACTGCTTCTGTCTCTTTTGTAGGCTCCCGCCCCAGACATTGTTTTGTTGTTACTTTTGCTTGTCCCTGACCAACAAAAGGTTTACCAGAGGGGAAAAATGACATAAAATCTCCTTACATTACCTCTCACGTAAGGACTAAGCCAAAGGAGTGATGACACCTTACCTATTATGAGGTATTTAATAAGAAATCACTCTCTGGACCAGAAATATTCTCTGTTCATTTAGGACAAGTAACACCAATGAGTAGGAGAACCCCAAATTTACTGCACTTTACAGAATAGGGAAACAAGGCACCCAGGGTAAATAACCGTTTCCAAGGTCACTACAGAAACTGACTTAGATGACTTGGATCCAGAATGTATTCACTAAGCCAGTCTTCTCAAGGGGAAGGGGAGTAAATGAACCCTACAAGATCACAGCCACTACGAGGTGTCCCAGCCTCTTTCACATATCAAGTATATTTTACCAGGAAGGTGATTCTGTTTACATGTGAAGCAAATTTTGTCTTTCTTTCAGTGAGAGAATCCTCAGGGGAATTTTAATTAGATGAATGGAAATTGAAAATTTTCCATCAAGAATTTAAAACTAAATAAAGAATGCATTAATAATTAATGCTTTGGTCAGGGACAAGGATAACAAATGAAATGTGAAGGCTGGTGTTGCTACAGGTATTCAAAGAGACTTGGGAATATCACGTTTAAGAGTACAAACAGTCTCAGAGGGTCCTCAATATAATTATGTTTTCTTCATCATTTTGCAAAGGTGTTAATTGCCTGGTAGAAATTATCTTCCCATGTGACTGTCAAGAAATGTAATCAATAGTAACAGCAGAGGGATCAAGCTGTCATGGATTCTGTGACCAATATCCTTTCCTCACCCCTGGCAAGTTATTTCTGTTTTAATAAAATGAGCAGGTGCAAACGTACACCATTTCTCCAGAAAGTCACAAGCTAAATCAGTTCACCTTATAGTTGTGAAATTAAAATGTAGCCAATCAGAACTTTGTAATATAATTGCCTCATTTTCAAACTTAAATACATTACGGGTCTCCCGCTAGTGCTGCACCTGGCAAATCTACTTATTAAAGTTATGAAGGTAAGAGTTTGCTGAGACATTTTAAATATTATGCTGACATTGTAATAAAAGAAAGGAGAAAGGTAGGCATGATCTAATTCTACTGACGTCTGCTCAGTTTAGTATATTCGGCTATTCTTGCAGAGCTGATAATCAAATTTCATTCACAGGAATATTTCAAATAATCTTCTACAAAATAAAACTCACTGAATTTTAATATATTACCTCTCTCAGAGTTCTTCAATTTCTCTTTACTTTTTCTATTGCTCTTGTATCATTTGACTCACCCTGCTTGTTTAACATCTCTTTTTAGCAAATCTGTTTTTCCTTGTTTGTAATGGTTTTATATATATTTAGAGATATTTATGTAGGGAAGGGTTAGAAGGCACAAGAAAAACAAAATTCAATGTCTATCATTCTTCTGGCAAAACAATCATGTGTACCCAGATGTGATTAATTTTCATCATCAGACAATGAAAATACAGAACCAGTGTTCAGATTTTTAGCATTAACATTTAAAATCCATTATTCTTGTACTTTACTTTATTCTTGATGGCATAAGTATTAGTAAAACGTTGGCTTGTTGCCTAAGAAAATTGCAATGATAATTTAACTGGCTTATGCAAAAGGCAACTTCACCTTCCATCTTTAAATTGAATGTGTTTGTAATATTTATGATGAAAAGAATGGCCTACAGTAGTATACAGAAAGGAAAATGAGTGTATTTTGAATGTAGGAATATTTACAAATTCAAATATATTAAGTACGGTGAGACAGAATGTGCCAATTTATTATGTATTACAAACACCTATTATGTCTATAGATCCACATGATTTAGGAATTATAGGACAATAGCACTATGTGCATAACGATTGTGGAGAGTGGCTTATAGAATTTGCATCATTTTACCTTTTAGAAGAAAATATGACCCAAATAATGCACATTGTACAACCTTCCAACATGTCTTAGTTTTTCTAAGTTTTCCTCATGTGGAATCAGGGAAGATTTCTTCCCCAATAAAATGTAGATAAAATTGTCTTGCTTTTCATTGTAATTACAAACTCTTGTTCAGTTTTTAGAGCATTTTGTTATTTAGTATTATAAATATTGAACTGCAGAGTTTACTGTCAATGCTTACTATTTTGGGCTTCTCATTTCCATAATTGTACCTTCTTCTTTATAATTGTAAATTAAAGAACAATGCTTTAAAAATAGTTAAACATTTAGTCCTTAAATAATTACCGGGGCACATAGATTAAATTATCTTTGTGTTTGTCATTGCTTCAAACCTTGCTCTCCAGACTACCACAGAAATTGTGGACTAAGAGGGATGTACTTCCATGACCAACATGAAGGTAATTTTGAACTAGTCCTCAATTGTATTTCAAAGAAAAGGTGTCATTCATGTTTTTCTCTGGCAAAACTCTCATCTGCCATTATTTTGAGGCCAGTTGCCTCATGTGAGTTTTGCTTTACTGAAAGGGGTTCAAAGACAGAGGCTTTATGATTTGTGTTGGTAGCAAATGGTTGTGTGGTCATCTGTTTAGTAAATGTTACACTATCTTTGAGTTATAACAGGATAAGGTTCAGGTATTTCAGGCCTGTGGAATTAAGATGTAAAGGCTTCTTGGCTGTCCACCTCATAAGGTTAACACTGAGAAGGCCTGGAGAACACGTGTACCATGGAAGATCAGAGTAAGTGGGCAGCCCTCCTCGAACATCTTGGGAGGTTTAATGTAGCCCAGTGTTTTACATATGTGAAAAGCAGGAAGAGAGCGAAAGAGAGAGAGAGAGGCAAACAGACACAGAGACACAGACCGAGATGCACACACAGAGAGACAGAGAGTCAAAGACAGAGATAGAGACAGAGGAGAGTTAGCAAATCTGAGAATCATCTCTTTAAAAAAAGTGGGAAAAGGCATTAGCTTTGAGATACAATTAAAAAGAAGAACCTCCTCCAAATTAAACTTGGGACCAAGGAACCAAACCTTCCAAATAAGCATCTGTTACTGTGTTGGCAGATAAGATTTTAGGGTGGCTACAAAGTGTGGCACTTTTGTATCTCCCATTTTTGATCTTACAAATATTGTAGTATCTTTGCTATGAGTATTCCATCCCCCTTACACCATTGATATTTGACATGGGAAGAAAATATTTCATCTTTTTAGCTTATTGACTTGTAGGCCAATGGGAACCTTATCTGAAATTTCTTTGTAGATTGCCCAATATTTCTCAGAAAACTTGGCCTTTTTACCTAGTACAGTGATGGCATATTTATGTCATTTTTCAAAAAGAGGGGTGGAGAATATTTTATCTGTAAGAACCAGAGAGGAAGGCAATAATTGATAGTCATCAGAGAAGACTGCAGAACAGTAATGCACACAAATTATCCCATTTTTTCCCTTATTTCTCCTGCTACTGTTGCAGTGAGATGTATACATGAAATATTCTGAAATCCGAGGGGTAGATGCAAATAAAGAGTGTCATTTAAGGGTAAAGACAGCAAAGCAAAACGAACCAGAACAAAAGAATATGTCACTGTGTCACTCTTTCCCTACTGTGAAAACCAGTAAGGACTTAGGTGTATGTTCAATCAGGTAATACAGTTGACATTATTCTTGGATCCAGCAGAGACCACCAGTGATCCAGGCATGGGACAGGAGCAAGACAAAAGTTGTTTTAAGCATTTCAAACTTGGTAGATACTTGAACACAGAAAGTATAGTATCTTCTGATAATTCAATGAGAGTAGAAAGTATAGACTGGAATATGGGTTGATATAGCTGATAAATACACAGAAATATTTTTTTAAGATTCTGTTATGTAAGAAGTAATTATTGGAGAGAAACTATTTTATGATTCTTTAACACAAATATAATTTAAAACTAATTTGTAATATTAAATCATTGTGAAGGCTTTCTTGAACAATTTATATTTACTAGATTTGTATAGAGAAGCAACAGTTTTGACTCAGGTCTACTGATACCATGCATTCCAACAGATGCACTACAACAAATTCTTTAGAACTGAGAATACTGTTTCTTTAGGAGGAGATAAGTAATGTGTTGTGAAACTAAAATCCATTGGAACATAACAATAAATGTATTTTCATTTTAGTTCTCTGTGTTTTGCCCCAGAATATGAAGGATGGCGAGACTTTTTAAAGTAATAAGTCTTTGGTAAATCACTATCATAATGCTTGCACAATAGTGAAGCATCATTTTATTGAACATTTATTTGGGAGCCTGAGATATTAGTCCTATTGTAGATCAATCCCTCTGATAACAATTTCACCGGCTTTGCAATTTGCTATTTCAATTTAATATTGCCAGTGGTGCTAGACCTGCCATTACTTTTATTGCTTATATTACTATTGAAAATATTGTTGAGAAAGAAGTAATACTGCCATGATTTTATTATTAGGCCACTTTTCTTGTACACAATGCCAGGACTCTACAGAAGCATCAGGCTCTCAGGCTACATGGTATCATTATGTCTTTTATGACTGACTCTCAGGGGTCTCCTCTGAGATTAGTAATGGTGATTTTCAGAGCTACGGTCAGAGAAACTCACCTCTGCAGCAAATGCAATAAATACGCTACAACTTTAAGATCTGGCTGGATATTTCAGGAAAAAATGACAACTGTCACAGTGCTGTCTCCCCATCCATGAAATGCCGCAGTAGTGAGGGCAGGACTATTGAACAGGTGCAGATGCCATTAAATATTAACTAACGTGATTTTTCTCTTTTAATGTTTTATGATTTGAAAAATTAAACATTACATGTTACTAGGGAATAAGCAATCACAAATGTTCTTTCCTATAAAATAGTTTACTATGAATACTATAAAATTGCCCAGAGAGTTTCTGTATTAATTTGGTGTTTGCTATGTGAAAACTGCAATTATTTTATATATTAACTCTATGATGTATACATTTATCATATAACATACAATTTTTATATATAAGTATATGTAGGAAAAGATGTATATGTATATATTATATGTTATATACATGTACACTCTTTAAAACAACTGTGTATGGGTAAATTTGTATGTGTATTTTTGGTTATAATTTTTTTCAGTTTCAAATCTTTCCGTTCATCCCCTCAGTACTACCTTCCACACAGAAATAATATAGAGTGGAAACAATACAGATTTTTAAAGGCATTTAAAGTAAATCAATTTTGATGTTGGACAAAAAAAGTTACCGCTGTAATACTAAATTCATTTGACTCCAAAGAGAGTCAATAAACCAGGAGCTATGCTAATTTACATCAGAGGCCTGATGTGGTTGTTATGTGAAAAAGCATGTAAAATATGAAGTGTTTTATAGATGTAAAATATAATTGTTATGCTACTCTTTGGAGCAGCAGTTCTCAGCAAAACCTGGCAGCCTCTGAGAGAGTTTCATAAAGTTCATGAGGTCGAGCTTCTGTAATAATGTGGAGATGTTTTCTGCTTAATTCTGCACATTTTCTTATGAGTGCTCAGTGCACATGTACAGAAGCGACGTGGCACATGACACTGCAACAGACTGACTGCAGGAGGAGTTAAGTGATTCTGGTGATTTCTCTTAACCCAGACTTTGAAGAGAATGATGAAAATGTGACACAGTAACTGTCTTCTCATAGTTGCTTTTGCTTTATGTAATGTAATTTTCATGAAAAATGTGTTACTTAAATATGAAGGGTATGAACTGTAATTCTCAAGAATGAATACACTGATAATTCATGCGATACATTCCCATAAAATACTCCAGCACAAGCATCCCGGGATTCCCCCAGTAATGTAAAGGGCTCTTGAAATAAGTTTTAGAGCTCTTGCTTTAAGACTGTGTTCTCTGCTGTTTCTTTTGCAAGCTCCGTGGTAATAATTTGCATGTAACGGCAGTGAGGCTGCAGCCCCAGTGCTGTTTTCAGAGTTGAAAAATGAAGATCAGGTTTTTCCCTTTTTCTTCACTTTTCCCCTTGGTTTCAGCATGGCTGCCAAAGCTATGGGGCAACAATTCAGAACAGTAGGAATGAAAATAAAAGTGTAAACCCTAAGCCTGAAAAGGAAAAGTCTCAGCACTGGAAACCTCCATCCCACACATATGTGTCTCCCTCTGTGACAGTGGGGAGAGTGTTGTCACGTTGCCAGGAGCGCCTGCACGCATCACGGTGTATTTCCCTTCATAAAACCAAACGATCATTCTGGTAGTAAAAGGAGGAGCGTGGAAGTGGTTAATAAACTATTTGCAACTGCTGTTAGGGTTTAAGTGTGCTGTTCCCAAAGGCTCAGTTACTAAGGACTTCATCCCTAGTGCAGAGTGCTTCAGAAATGGGTCCTAGATTGGGGATACATTTCAGGGCACTACCACATCGATGAACTGATAGCTGAATGTGCTATCTGCAGACGGGCTTGGGTGCTGGGAGCAGCTTCGTCACTGGAGGTGTGCTTTCCAGAATGCATCCCATCTTCAGTCTCTTACTCTCGCTCCTTCATTATTTTCTAGTTCTCTCTTCTTGGGACACCATATGGGGCATAGTTCTAACCTGCCATGGCCTCCCCACATTATGTTTCACTGAGGAGCTGTTCAACCATGGATGGGAACTTCCGATACAAGGAGCCAACATGAGGCTTTTCCCACATGAGCTTGTATGTGTCAGGCGTTCTGCCTCAACAGTGGGAAATCCGACAAACACAGCTATTTTACTGGATTTCTTCAGCTGAACCTAGACAGAAAAATAAATTCACTGAAAATCTATTGAAAAAAGCATTTGTTTTTTATTTGAATTCATTGTTAGATAACAAAATTGTTATGCATAGTTAGGGTGAGGATGCTTTGACTTACATATAAATTTTTTAACAGTAAAATCAGCAAATATATATTGAAATATATAGAGAGAGACAGAGATAGAGGCAGAGCAACACACACACACACACACAGAGAGAGAGAGAGAGAGAGAGAGAGAGAGAGAGAGAGAGAGAGAGATCTTCATCTCCTGAAAATATTTACCATGTATTTTTGGTAAAAATATTCAAAACCTTTTCCTTTGGATTTTTGAAATATTACATACATTGAATTATCTAGAGTCACCTTACTATGCAGTATCACACCATAACTTCTTACTCTTATCTAACTATAATTTAACTCACATTGATCAACCTTTCCCAACTCTCCTTCTCTGCTTCCCACCTCACCTCTGGTAACCTCCAATCTACTCTCTATTTCTGTAAAATCAACTGTATTAGATTCCATGTGTTAGTGAGGTCATGTTGCACTTATCTTTATGGGTCTGGAGCCTTCACTTACAATGTCCTTCAGTTCATTTACCTGGTATCAAATGGCAGCATTAAATTCTTTTTGTGGCAGACTAGTATTCTCCTGTGCAGATTTACCATCTCTACCTGTCCATTGGTTGACAGACACTTAGGTCATTTTCATTTTATGGCTATTGTGAATATAGCAATAATGAACATAGACATGAAGTTGTCTCTATGACATACTCATTAAATGTTGTTTAGATATATAACCAGTACTCGGATAGTGAGACCATATGGTGGATGGTTTCTGATTTTTTTTGAGGGACTTCTATACTGTTTTCTATGAGTGCATTAAGTTTCATTTCCAAGGATGGTGTACATGATTCCATTTGTCACCATTTCCTTGACAAAACTTGTTATCTTTTGTCTTTTTGATAATAGTCATTCTTGTGCTAATAAGTCATTCTTGATATCTCCTTGCTGTTTTGATTTGCACTTCCCTGACAATTTGCAGTGTAGAGTATTTTTTATATATCTTCTGGCCACTTGAATGTTTTCTTTTAAGAAATGACTTTCAAACTTATTAACTGTGCTTAATTTAGGTTATTTATTGCCTTTCTTTTTTGTTGCTGTTTTCTATTTGTGTTCGAAATCAACCCCTTAGCCAGATGTATTACTTTGTATATATACTATCTCATAATGTAAATTGTCTATTCTGTGTAATTTTCCCTAGATATTCAGAATCTTTTTAATTTGATAAAATATCATTATCCCATTTTAGATAGTTTTTGTGTTTTTGAGGGCTTATACAAGTAATTATTTGCATATTCCTAAAAGATTTCCCCCATGCTTCTTTCAGTAGTCTCAAAGTTTTAGGGTTTACATCAAAGTCTTTAACCCACTTTGTGTTCTTTTTTTTTTTTAACTGGTGAAACATTGGAATCAAGTTTGAATCATTTATATGGATGCCTGACTATCCTCTCATTCTTTATTGGAAAGGCTGTCCTTTCCATAATGTACTGTATATTTTCATTGCATTTGTGGAAAATCTCGAGGCTGTAGATGCATTGGCTTACTTCTAGGCAAACTGTTCTATCCCATTGGTGTATGGGCCAGTTTTCATGCAAGTATTTTATTTTTTATTAGTACTGCATTGTAACAGTTTTATACTATGTTTGAAATGAGGTAGCATAATGCTTCTTACTGTGTTTTTTTCCATTAAAATTTCTTTGAATATTCAAAGCAAAGGGGTTTGCAGTATGAAATAGTGTTTATTTGAAGGGACCCTATGAGACTAAAAAAATGGAAGGAAATAGAAAGAGAATTAGAAAAACACCCATAATCCACTTATTCTCCAAACCTGAGCAGGACTGGAAAATGTAGAGCCAGTGCAAAAGTCTATTAAGTACAGTATCCAAGGATGTACAGGATCTTGTCCAAAAAGTAAAGTTCCATGCACATACAGTGTCTGGCTTTTGTGAAATAGGAGTCAGTAGAAAGCTATTTGGAGGTTATTGCTCCTGTACATCCTGTCACTTCTATGAAAATTGCTTCTTCTGTGTAAGCCACCATGCATTATAGCAAGAGAGAAGATACTCTGCATCCTGTCTTTCAGTTGTTTTAAAAAAAAATTCTCATGCTAAGTTGTCAAAAATACAATTCCCTAGCAGAAGAGTAAAACAATATGATAAAATTTTTACCTAGACAATGCTTCCAGTGGTGACCAATAAACTAAATATTTAAGTGTGAGTAAATTCCTCCATCAAATGCTTGAAAATTTTTGGCTTTTATGTGCAGTTGAGATATTCTGCCACCTGTTTTTATTATGTCACGAGTATAGTTGACTCCTCATATTTCTTAGTTGTTGAAAGTGTTTCTCAGTTGTCCAATTCATAAAAATATAACTACAGTAAAGGACACGATGCCATTAATCCCTCTCAGAATACTCTCCCTTGCTTTCCGTTGTTCTTGTCATTTTGTAATGCAGTCCTTGGAGTCAATTCGTGAGTACCCTGAGTTGCACTATCATGGCTCATACAATGTCTTGAGTCACTTCCAAATGTTTGACCATCATGGTTATTTTGATCCTGGGGAAGAGCTGGAATAGCCCCACTGTCCAAACTGGCGAATGAAGTGATGAGGCCACATGAAGTAGTCGCACAAACCTGTCTTACCATTAGGTAGCATTAAGCAGTCACATCGCTTTACATGCGATCTCACCTACTAAATATGCTCCCCAGTAAGACTTCCAAAATTGCTTCAGAAAGTGGAAAATTTATGGTATAAAAGTGTTTGAAGCAAGGTCCTTATTTTGAGGAAGATTGATGGCAATGTGCCTTTTAATGTAATAATTATTTTTAAATTTATGCATTGTCCATAAATTCTAATCACCCCTTATATGTGTTGTTATTTCAATGCATTTTTACAATATTAACTCTGTCAAATTGTTATCATTTTAAAATTAAAAATGATACTTTATGTGTCTAATTGATCAATTTTAATCAATTTAATCCAGCATAAAACATCCTAGAATATATCATTTCACTTTGCACATTCTTGGCATCTCCAGTTATGATAAACTTAGCACCATTTTCAACAGTTAAAAGCTGAAAACTGCTTGTCCGCTTCCTCTTTGGAAAATTCCAGGACCCAGTCCTCCAGTTACATTGCACCAGGTGGGACATGAGAGGCAGACATGAAGTGGAGGCCGCCATCTTTGGAAGTTTTGTGATGATGGATGTGTGGCAGTAGGATACCATCTTTCCCATAATGCATAGCAGCTCACACAGAAGAAAGCAGTTGCCAGAAAAGTGACAGCATGGACAGGAGCCATAACTTCCAAATAGCTTTCTTCTGGTTCCTATTTCACAGAGGCAGATACTGTACATGCATGGACCTTTACTTTTTGGACAAGACACTGTACATACTTGGATACTGTACTTGTTGAGCCTTTACACTGGCTCTCAATTTTCCAGTTCTGTCAGTTGGACAATAAGTGGATTATGGGGATTTATCTAATTCTCTTTCCATTGTTGTTTCCTAGGTCCCCTTCATATATGCACTATTTCCTACTTTAAACCATTTTGCTTTGAATATTCCAAGAAATCTTTAGCAGGAAAAACACAGTAAGAAGCATTATGCTACCTGACTTCAGACCATACTACAGAACAGTTACAAGGCAGTACTAATTAAAGCAGTAAAGCACTACCCATTAACTGGTGAATAAATAAAGAAATGTGTTTTTTTATACAATGGAGTACTACTTAGTCATAAAGGGCAAGCTTGACATATTTCTAGCTAAGTGGCTGCATCTTTAGGACGTACTCTTAAGTGAAATAAGCTAGACACACACGTGTAAATACCACATTGTTTCTCTGCTGTGAGAAACAAAAAGTGTAAATCAGGACCAAAATTTATAAGATATTGTGATATAGGAAAAATATTCAAATGGGAAAGGGAACTAGGGAAAGTGGAGGGTAGAAGAAAGGAAATGGAAAGAGGAAAATACTAGCAAAGTAGGAAAAAAATGGAAACAAGGCTTTTGTACATAAGGAGAGGAAGCGGGGTTGAAGGGAGAGTCACGGAATGGGAAAAAAGAATCGAGCTACGCCTTGTACAGGTACATATTCCCTATGGTGACCGTGACCCTTGTGGGTACATGACATGTACCACCAACACCACAAAAATTTAAAATGCCATATTGGTATATTTATAATTTAATTAAGAACAAGTGTAAAGAATATTATAAGAAGCACTGATAATACGGCTTATTCCAAGTTTAGTTCTAAGTACAGTGAAGATTCTCATGTAAGGAAATCACCCGTCTTTGATCACTGGATAAAATCTCAATAAATTGTTTTAAATCTTTGGAAGAGCAAACCTTAATTAAGAGTAGGTACAACATTCAGACAGGAAACCTTTGAGAAATGAAAGCAAAATAAATTCTGCACAGAAACAGGAAACTATGCCTAGCCAAGAAAGTTATTTCCAACAGCCTTAGCAAGTGTCTCTTCACACAGTTAGGAAGTACTTTAGTGTTGTGGTCTCTTTCCAAGATTTAGTTTACTAACTGTGCTGTTATAAACATGGGCATGCATATGCTCTGGTGTGATGCTTTTAATTCTTTCAGGCAGATACCAAGAGGAATGGTTGGGTCAAATAGAACCTCTAGTTCTAGAATTTTGAGAAAACTCCACACTAATTTCCACAAGGATCACACCAGTCTACTCTTCAACAACAGTGAAGAAGGTTCCTGGTCCCCTCCATCCCCTCCAGCATTTGTTATTGGTTGACACACTTTTTTTTTTTTTGGTACCAGGAATCAAATTCAGGACCTTGTGCCCACCAGGCAGGTGCTTGTGACCCTGAGCTATATCCCTGGCTTGAATTCTTGATGATAGCCATTTTTTCTAGGTTGAGATGGAATCTCAGTGTTGTTTTACTTTGCATCTTTCAAATGACCAGTGGTGTTGAAAATTTTTTCACATCTATATTTACCAATGGTACTTCTTAATCTGAGAAGCACCTTTTTATTTCAGATGCTCATTTCCAGATTGGGTCTTTAAATTTGAGGGCTTATATTATGAGCTCTTTCTGTTCCCTAAGTAGTAGTCCTCTGTCCAAGGAACTGCCACCAAAAATATTTCTCCACAATTTTGGCTGTCTCTTCATACTGTTGATAAATTCTCTTTCAGTGCAAAAGTTTTTTAATAAAATGCGAGCACAGTTGTTGATTTTTGTGATAATTCCTATGTGAATGGGGCTTTGTTCATGAAGTCTTTGCCTATACCAATGTCTTCAAGAGTTCTCCTTGTCTATGTTCCAGCAGGTTTTGTATTTCTGTTTTAATATTTAGATATTTGAACCATATAAAACAGTTTAGTGCATGGTGAAAGACGGGTCTAATTGTAATCGTTGGAATGTGCCAAGTTTTCTGGCACCATTTATTAAAGAGGCTATTGTTCTTCCACTGAAGATGTTTGGCACCTTTGTCAAAGATAATATGGCTGAAAATGTCTAGAGTTGTTTCTGCATCTTCTAATCTGTTCTATTGATCCTTAGGTCTGCTTTTGTGCCAGTACTACATTGTTTTTAATCACAGTAGCTTTGTAGTATAATTTCACATCAGGGATTATGATGCTTCGCCTTTGTTGGTGAGCAGTAGAGAGAGAGCCTCTTTGAGGTTTGCTGTCCAAACACTGCAGTATAGCAACATGAGGAAGAGAAGAAGGTGATAAATGGGTTCTCAGGATTCAGAAAAGATATGAAGCTAGAATTGAAGTCTGTGGGATGAATAAAGAGAGAAACTTAGTGGCCCACAGCTGAGTTCAATTCCGCAGGGGGTGCAGGGAATTCAGCAGACTGGGCGGATCTAGTTTCAACCTTGTAGGTTTAGGCCGGCCTCAACTCCATTAGAAATGGGAGTTCAGACTCTCTAGGAGCATCCTACAACCCACCACAGGCATGCTTTTTATTTCCTGGGATTGTCCGATACAGGGCTAGACTCTGTGTGCTGTTGTTGTTTTCCAGCGGCAGCAAAGATACGCCTTGATATAGACACTGTTTCTTTTCTATTGTTTTTCTTGTTTTCTTTATTTTCTTTGTTTGTTTTATTTGTTTTTCTTCATCGCCTGTTCTTCTTTTTATATAAATACTACATGATTTCTAGTTTGCTGTTTTTCTTTTGTCCTTCTCTTGTTTTTTCTTCTTCCTTGTCTCTTTCCCACTGTCTCCTGCCTCAGTTTCCCAAAGTTTGTGTGATGCTCCTTTTTCCTCTAGTCTTGCCACTAATCTCTTCCTTTTCTTCTGTTTCTTTATTTTCTCCCCGTTACCCTTGTTAATTTTTTCCCATGGGGATAAAATTACCATATTGAGAGCTTACTGACTCCGTACAATTTTTCAGTTCATCTTAGATTTTGTTACATAACCATAAATCTTATTCATACAGTTAAAGGTGGAAAATTAATAGTTACCTCAGTTTGTCATTGTCAAAGGCTGTGCTTGACACTGCTGTTATTACTAACTGTATCATTTTATCCAAAGTGACATGATTGCTCTAATCAGTTGTTCTTTCTGTTATACCAAGGTTGAGGTTGCCAAAGTACCAGAGGCTGGGCCAAGTAGACAACAATTTCTCATCCCCAATAAATTTAAGAGGTAGAATTTTGCAACAGACTCAAAACCCCAAATCCAGTTATATCTGAAAGGCAACTCTGAGAAACAGTCATTACCTAATGGTTCTAAACACTACTAATAAAGCTACTCACCATAGGCTCTTTATAAACATCAACCCAGAAATTAAACTAAAAGAAAAATACAAAATGAAAAGACATTTGAAAGAGATGCAATCTCAGACATCCATCTTACCAAAAGCACACCTAAGTGCCAATGAGGTGGAGCAATCCAAAACCACCCATCTGGAATCTCTGAACTTTTAACAGAAGAACTAAGGAAGCAGAAGAAAGAGGCTCTAAAGTTTTGATTTTATTTACATAGTAATAAATTTTCCTGTTTTAAATACTTCCCAATAGTTAATAGCATGCAGGTAAGTATTATTTTAATAATGATTACTATATATTTTCATGTAGGTGTATTGCATTTAAAAGGGTAGCATAGCATAAAAGTCTAATTATAGATGAAAATTCTTGAAGTACTAATTCAACTTTTCTACAGACCCATATTCATATGAAAGCCCCAAAGCATTTTTGGCCTGAATTTTCACTTACAGTTAAAAAGGAAAAAAATTACTGCAAAAATTGATGAGGCTTAACAATAGAAATGTGTTACTGGGAAGATGTTTCCTGTTTAGGTACAAATGAAGTAACCTTGGAGGATCGCTTACTCCTTAAGGGTGTAAAGAGCAATCCCTCAGATCTCATTGCCTTCACCTTATTCTTATATTTCTCTTTGCCAATAAGTACAGGCTTTCAAAGGAGTTTGATATTCACAAATTCTGTACTATTTGAATGCTCAACAGTTTTTCTTTAGAAATTACTAAGCATATTTCACAATATCGTGAAATCATGGTTGTCATTTCCATACAATGGATATTGCAGCAGAAAACTACTATGTAGAATTCAGAGAGAAACTCCGAATTGCCTAAAAGAAAGCTTGATACAAGGAACTGAATGTAAATATTCCTTATGCAATCTTCAATGTTACTTCTCTTTAGTTTTTTATGACTAATTATTATGTATCTTTTTTTTTTTTTCGGTACTGGGGATCGAACTCAGGACGCTGCGCTTGCTAGGCAAGCGCTTATTCCACTGAGCTATATCCCCAGCCCATTATTATGTATCATTGCAGGGTATTTTGATTCATGTTATGTGAGTACAGACTTTACACATATTTTTTCATAACTTAAAACCTATTCATCATTTTCTTACCCATAACTTAGGGAACTTTACATATGTTTTTTAACTTTGTGTTTGAATTCCCTATATATATAGTACTCAGGCTAAGAAGAATATTATGTACCTTATTTTAGCATTCCTTCCCATGACAAACTATAAACTCTACCATATAAATTATCCTGTATATGTTTACAGTAAACTTCAATCATTTCCTTTTGAATCTTGTCAATTGATCTACTCATTTAAGAAGTACATAATTAATTCATAGTGTAAATGATGTATTGTGCTAGCTTTTGCAAAGGGAAAATAAAGGGAAAAGATTTTCTAGTCCTTAGAGAAACATAGTCAGCACTCTTTTCATTTTTTCTTTGCTATATTATTTTCTTTGTTTTTCTCTAAGTTGGCTCTGTGCAGTGAACCTATAATTCAAATTAGTTTCACATCACATTTCAACAGAACCAGTTGTCTTACTGCATGGATATTATGAGGTTGAATTTGAAAGTTTGTGAAAAACCTAGCAAACAAAAATATCTTCAAATATAAAGAATATCCGTTTTAGTTTTCTATGTCCTCATAGAAAATGTATGCTTATTAAGCCAGGGGCTGTGGTATTTTTTTTCAGAGGAGTTTGTTCTTGGGTTTAATTATTAACACTGTCATTGTGAACCATTTGTTGAAACCAGATAAAACACACTTTCTCATCATCAAAATGCAGATTATAATTATATCTGAGCCGTAAAATTTCCATAAGGAATAAATCTGATAATCCATGGAAAGCCCTCAAAATAGCACACATAAAATCACAGGATAAATTCTAATAAAAATAACAGCTATCTATCACTTATCACATAAAAATATTTCATTAAGCATTAAGAGTAATTACCTAGTCACAGAAGTTGTGCGGGGAAGTGCTATATGTATAATACAAATTATTATTTCAGTTTAAACTCTTAACTAGCACAGTGTGTGGCACAGAGTGGACAAACAAATATTTGCTCATATCTTGTTGAGCCATGGATAATAAATGCCCTTGGAGTTTCTTTTAACTGTATCATCAGCACACTTTAAGAATAGACCATGACTACAGCAGAAAAGGAATTTAATGTACATTGGATTGGATAGTTCAGAGTATCAGCATGAGGTTTGGAGACACTGGCTCACAAGTGTGCAAGGAGCAATCCTGCACCCACTCAAAAAGACCAATCTCTTGAGGACCACATGGAACATAAGAGTGTGCAGCTGCAAATCTGCTACCACAATTCAGATCACCAAAGTTATTGTTATCAATACTACCCCTATACATTTGATGCAGCTTCCAAGACTTGTACATTTTTAATTCAAGAAAGATGAAAAAACAGTTGTTCTTCAATTTGAAAGGAGTATTCAAATTATGCTAAGTATAACTAGACTCTCAAAGTGAATGAAATTTATTTGCAGTCCCCATGCAAAGCTAAATTGTGGGCTAATAGCTAACATAACTGTTACTCATAATTTTCACATCACTTCAGTATCATATCATTAAGAAAATTGGACCCATAGCATAGTGAGTTCATCTACATCACTGTGAAGGTAATTGTACCACAAAAGCTGGGAATTCCATTAACCCTAGAATACAGTGGAGAATGTCGAACTTCTCTGACTTACATACGGAAGAAAGCTACTTCTGGTCATCTCTGTTTGCAGTGATAGAGAAAATGATTTGTACCAGAGAATATGTGTTATCCTTGCTACTGGGAGCCATGCCACTGGTAAAAGTATAACATCAGGGGAAGCAGGTTCAGCTTTAACTAGATTCTATGTTACAGTTACACTCAGGGTGATTTTATTTGCAGATGGAAATTTACACTGTCCTCATCATTCCCAGGTGCTGATTGTCTGTCTACTTCTCACAATTACATCATGCTTGACAAACAATATCATTTTGCACTTGTGCTGCTAGAAGGAAGGAGTACCTCCACTTTGTTTTGACATTAATGCTCTTTATCCCCCAAAAGATTAGAAAGCCAATGTTCCTCTATTCTAACCCTTTAGGCAAGATACAGTAAATGAAATACGGCATTGGTGATGATATTATTGATCCTAATTTTAAAAGAGTAGAGGAAAAATGCACTGACCCCACTATTTCTATGACAGCACCCTGAGACATGGAGTATCCTAGCAGTCAGAGCCCTAAGGATTCAAAGGAAAGATTTATCCTGCTTAAACTGTGGTAGAAGACTGCCAAGTCTTTGACATGGTTCTAGGCTGGAAATTTCATACGAAATATTTTTTTTTCTTTTCTGATGATTCAAATTAAGCCTTTCTTCTCAGATGTAGGTCTTTTTAAAAATTACACCAACAGTATAAGGCTCCAAGAGATAGCCCTACATTTAAGTCCTCAGGAACTCTGATCTGATTAGTATACTGTACAATTCCTGTAGGTTAGATGCTTGTAAGTAGCACACTGGATCTGTTGCACAATGTAACACCAATGTCCACTGTGGCTCAGGCTAATAGCTTCTATGAAGCCTCAATCAGAATGGGGCAATTGTACCTTCATTGAAATCAGAAAGCTTATCTGATTTTACACAAAATTACACTAACTTGTGTCCCTACCCTACAGAAAACAGTGAATACAGCCCTCATCATAGATGCTGACAAGGCATTTAAGACTACCTGCAATATTTTTTCTTTCAGTTTAAAAACTACTGAACTCTTGCTAATCTAGTAAGAAGTTTGTCTTCATAGAATAATTTCATAAGAAACCTTAAAATCATATTGTGTGGTGAGACAGGACTTGATAAACATAGGGCTCTGAATGGTCATCTTTTGATTAAGAATGTTCAGAGGTTGATGGGTAGCTGAGGGGTGGAGCACGTGCCTAGCATACACAAGGTCATGGGTTCCATCCTTTGTATAAACACATCATTGCACTGTCTAAAATAAAGACAAGTTTGTATCTGTCAAATAGAGGAGAATTTACTGTCTTCACGGGTGAGACAAGAAAAGCAAGAATCCATGTTTTGGATTAATCTGAGTCAATACCAGCTTTCTCAGTATCTGATTTCCAGTCCCCACATCCTCATTCCATCTCAATCGGTGTTCTTTCTAACTGTAATATAACCATTCTGGCACGGATTTAAATTCAATCTTGGGACCAAAGTTTATTTTGAAGTCCTGTAGCTGAAAGAGATAAAAGATTTCTTTTCCACAGTCTTTGAAAATCTCTAGTATTCATTCTGTACTCCACAAAGAAATTGTAGGACTTTGCACTCTGTAAGCATGCCATATCTATTACTAGTAACAGCTCACTTCTAGTCTTTGAACTTTTTATGCACCATATTCACAAGGAGATATACACATTGACCTAAATGGTATTCCTAAAACAAAGTTTCATTTTAGAGAGACATGTAGAAATTCTGCTGTCAAAGTCCCGATCCCAATACTATATGAACTTCTTAGACTCTTTCTCCTGACTTTTGGAAGAAACCAATCATTTATCCAATCAATTGACTTTGGAAGTTATTTTCAAATACAACTTTTGATATTTGTGTCTCTGTCACTCAGATTTGTCTCTCTAAGGAAGAAAAAAGGCTTTAGTGACTTAAACTGATAAAAAAAAAACACGTGAAAGAACCCTGTATATTACAAACAATCACTAAGGAATGTACAGAACTACATATCCTAGATGGTCAGGAGACACTAAAAATTTGTACATAAGACTATAGTGAGGTTGTCACTTGCTGTGAACAACACATTAAAATTAACATTACTATTAGTGTTCCAACCATTACTTCCTCGGAGAGCTGCTTCTAGCATGCTCTTTGTATCAATTCCCTTAAGATAGAAAATCTGGATGTGTAAAATTGAATTATATAACTTCAAAAAGGCACTTACATTGTAGCTGCAGGAGCACTGTGAAAGCTTCTTGCACTCCCGTAGTTACAGATATGATTTTTTGAATCATTTCTGAAACACTTGAAAGGCCCCAAGACCTATAGATTTCTATGCCTTGCTGAATGTATTGTTACAAACATTTGTCACGTACTTCAAAGAAACACTAAATATTAGGAAACGATATTTTTAGGCAAATCCTAAGGAGTGAGGATGTGTAGTTGACTTTTTCCCTATGTACCAATCACTTTGTGAGTGCACAAATTGTTGCAGGGGCTTCGCCTTTACTTCATTCAGTGTCTAAGTCATGTCGTCGTTTCTTAGACACAGTGGCAGACCCTCACAAATTAAAGGAGGAACGAGTTATTTTGGCTCACCTTGCAGTTCATATTTGACTGGCTCCAAGGAAGAGTGGAATGGGAGAAGAGCCCAGGAGAGGAAACACAACCCAAGACATGCTGGCAGAAGGCCAAGGGAGAGATTAAGGGGAAGACCTGCCAGGTCCATCCTTGTGACCCAACGCCTCCAAACAAGCTTCAGCTCCCAAGGCGCATCTAGTTATAAACTCATCAGTGGACTATCCCGCCGCTGAACGTGCCCCCCTCATGATCCACTTACCTCCTCAGACCCTATGAACCCACGGGTCTCAGTAAGGGGAGATAGAGACAAAACCATAACATGCGGGATTATCACATGTTATGAGCTTCTGTATGAACTCTGTACCCAGAATCTGTGATATTGTATGTATGTATGTATGTATTTATTTATTTTTGTCTATTTTTGAGACAGGGTCTTGCTGTGTAGTTTGGACCTGCCTTACATTCACTTTGTAGACTAGGCTCACAAAACTCACAACAATCCTCCTGCCTCAGTCTCCTGAGTTCTGGGATTACAGGCGTGCAGCACCACACCTGGCGATAGGGTACTTTAAATAAAATTGCATTGATGGGTATCCACTTCAGGTGGGGAATATTCTGAACTAGTATAAATTTTTCAAATATTTGCTTTGAAATGTTTGAAAAACATGTTTGCAGAAGTTTGCAAAATCAGTCAATTCTAGTCAAAATTATAGAGGATAGTTGCAGTTTTTATATTGGATTGGTTGGTAATTTGTCAGTGTTAACTTTCTGCCATTTGGGTGCTGAATACCTGTGGGTTCTGTCTCAATTTTACCTGACGCTGTCATTCTTCCTAGTCATATCTTCCTTCTTCCTCATTTTGCCAGTTTTCTATTTCACATATTTAAGGCCTCTGTTTCTGTACTGTCAAAAAAAAATTATTGCCATTGAAAGTCAGAAGACAAAGTAACATGCATGATTACCTCAAACTTAGCTCTTAAGGAACAAGAAATACTTGTATGATGGTGTTTTAGTTTGGTAATAACATTGAGATCAATGGTAGAATTAATTTGGTACTTATTTTTCAGCTTTCCAGGCAAGACAGTATAAACCTAGACTTATTACACACAGACTAGAAAAACAATCAAATTAATAAATATGAATATAGTTAAGTAAACAGAATGTATTGGTCATGTGTTGATACATACAGAAGAACACAGCGCTAATTTGATTGTAAGGAGGTAATTTTTGT
This sequence comes from Dinomys branickii, assembly GCA_004027595.1. Classification (NCBI taxonomy): domain Eukaryota; kingdom Metazoa; phylum Chordata; class Mammalia; order Rodentia; family Dinomyidae; genus Dinomys; species Dinomys branickii. The sequence continues at coordinate 68,016 of PVLD010006136.1, read as the reverse complement.
TCTGTTAGATCATTGCTTAAAAGTTTTTGTTTTACTAGTGTTTTACACATATATTATTCCCAAACTCTTATGTAAACATGTGTAAAAAGGAAAGATGAATTTGATTATGTTGGATGCAAATATAATAAAAGGAGAAATGATAACTTTTTTTGCTAACGAAGAAATATTTGCATAAATAGTTCATATATACTCAGGCATTTTATTATTTCAATGTGTCAAGGTATTTTAAGAGCTTTTTTTCCATATATTTGAAATTGTTTTAGACACTGTGTAGTTTATTATTATTATGTTTTCATAATAATTATCTGCACTGCCTTGTGATTGTTCATGGAAAATACTTTAATTGTTCCAAATTGTGAATTGATTATGAAAACAAACAAAATATGAACCAATGATCTTTTAATGTCAAAATAACAATTAAATAATTCTTTAAATCTCTTCTATATAAATTACATAAACAGTATGATGACAATTTAATGGCATTTTGTTTTTAGTTATTTACAAAATTAATTTAAAGTTATGAAATGTTTGCAATGAAAGTAACAATTAATAAAAACCACGAAATAAAAATTTCCTGCTTCAAATTTTACTTTCCATGGGTTTTTTTTTTTTTTTTCTCCCATGAAAATAGCATCTGATTTGGACTATCTAGGTTGCTCTATAACTCAAGGAATAATTTATAGATAATAAAATTAATCTGATTACTCCCCTTCTAAGTAAGTAAATTATATGATACTAAGGTTCTAAAAACTTTACAATATCTAAATGATTCTGAATTTTTTTGTACTAAAGATTGACGTGAGGGCCTAGGACCGAACAGGCAGGCACTGGAGCGCGGCGCTCCGTTGCTACCACTTTCCCCTTATTCGTATCATGAGAGAGGATCTCAAAGTATTGCCGCGCTAAAAAAAAAAGAAGTATTGCCCGCACTGACTTGGAACTTTCAATCCTTCTGCTTTAACTACCAAATATCTGGAATTAGAGGTGCAGGCCACCATGCCTAGGTAGCACATCTGCGAAAGTATATTCTAAGGCAATTCCACAAAAAGGTTCTGAATACTGGAAAGTATATAACCAACAATATTGCTTGGTATTTTCATATCCATGTGTGTGGGGAGAAATGTACGGGCAGAGCCGCTCTTTCATCCACCCACAACGTTTACTGCACCACGCTCACCTGTGTAATTGAACTATAAAGCAAGCATGAGAATGAAAAGCATGAAATAACAATACGAGAGATCATTCTGGAAATGCAAAAGCTTTAATGAAACATTTCACTGAAAATAAAGTTATGAAACAAAAAAAAAATCTGCATACAAAGTTTCTCCAGAACAATTTGCATTACTAGAGATGCAATTACTAGCGAATTACTCTAGAATTACTAGAAATGCAATCAGGTAAATATTTAAAGCACTTAAAAAGTATACCTTATCAAAGTTAAAATGAGAGAGTCTGAAGGGAAACAGAAGAGTTCATCGGTTTCAAAATCAGCCAATACCGAATATTAAATTATATACCAAATATTAAATAGAGTTTCTAGCAAGCGAAATGGAAAGAAAGGAACAAACCTTGATAAGCAATCTTAAAACTCACTTCATTTCGATAGAGAAATATTAGCAGTCCGTAGTTACCATGGTGCGTAGCTAAGTCGTTTATAATTTATCGGAAAGTTGTCACATAGCCTAATTTTCTTTCCTCCACAGAACTCATTAATATAGTACATGCTACCCTACATTATTTGTTTCCTGTGAATTAGCTTTCTTAAAACAACTGATATGGGTTATAAATTTCTAACAGTGTAAAGTTTATTAGTATTGTTATTGTTATGTTCATGTTTTGTGTCTCTAGACTCCTCAGGAACAGGCTGTGGAAAAGTGCTCAAATGCAAAAATACTTAGCTAATAGATATTTCTAGAATAATTACCGTCTAAAAATGCATGTGGATTAAGATTTTTGGATGGAGTTAAACATGACCATTGTTAGTTTTATAAATTTATCTACACATACATAGTAAGAAATATGGGTAGTTTTATTTATTTGTCACTAGAAATATTTTATATTTATATAGATGATTACTCCTTACTTTATACATTGATCTGGAAATGATATTACTTGACATCCCTAGTGATTACATTTTGGTTTTGTTTTATATAAAAGAATGACATATGTAAATCCATATATCATTCAACTTTCATAATCTATAATCATGAATTTTATTAATCAACAAAAGTGAAACATAAGATACCTACAGGAATATTTGGGGCATGCTATTTACTTCTAAGTACAATGTATTTCAAATTTAGAAAATGTTATATTAGCATTTGAAATTATGGTGTATCATTAATTAGTCAAGATTTTAAATAGGTGAAATGTTTATCTGTACTTGCTGTCATAGACTAAAACATCTGTATGTACAGCGCACAACAGATGTTCAATAAGGTAAGTGTCAGTAGTGACTCTTAATGACTTCATAACAAAGTAATTGTTTGTCACGCTTAAACCCTTTTTCCTAGAAATTGAGTAGTCACAGTTTGCAGCAGATATTCCCTACTATACATATTTTGATAAAATAAATTCTACTTGTAAATATTGTGTAGCTTGCATAAATTCACTAATTTAAAATCCATTCTAATAGTACTATAATGAGCAATGCACATACTTAAGTATGCATACCCATAACACAATAAAAGCTTATCAGAATTGTTCAACTAAAAGATGACAATGAAATGAATGATTAGTTTTCAAAGTAGTGGCATCTGCTCTACGAATAATCCAATAAATGCTTTCCAATTTCTATACATAAAGTCTTCACTCAAAAGAGGGTTTTTGTTTTAAACAGACATTTGGGTTCAAACAAGTACAGAAGTCTTCTGTATTTTTTTCTGTTGAAAGCGTTTTGTTTTCTTTTCTATTTTTATTCAGATAAAGTTTATACCTTTGATGTTCAAAAGATGACAGATTTAACTTTATGCTTTAGAAAAAATAACCCCAACATTGATGAATATAACTAGCTTTGAATTGTTAAAAATGTGTATTTCCTGGCATTGATGAGATAGGACACATCTGAGTATTAAAATATATCTATTTACAAAAGTCTAGAAACATACATGTATATTAACAAAGTTAACTTTATCAGATTTCATTAGAACATTTCAAGAACTTTTGACTTTTTTCTTTTTAAATTTTTAATTAGCAACTGTTCACAATACAGAATGATTGCATTTGCTGTGGGGAGTTGGTACATGTGCAGGACACATCATTGTTCTTTCTTCATCCTGTTCACCTCTGCGCCCTCCATCTCCATTTTAGGGAACAGCCTGTGCACAGCTGAGAAGAATGTGTATTCTTATGTTGCGGAGCGACACACTCAGTAGAAATCTACTAAGTCTGTTTGTTTAAAACTTTGGTTCAATTCTAATATTTCATTGTTGATTTTTGTCCACTTGATTTGTCTATTTGTGACAGAATGGTATTGATATCTCCAAATAAAATTGTGTTAGTGCTTATTTAATTTTTCATGTTCATTAATATTTGTTTATGTAGTTGTAGGCACTGGTATTTCATATATATATATATCTTCTTGAATTGTTCCCTTTACAAGGATGTACTGACCTTCTTTATCTCAGTTAATCAGTAGGGGCTTGAAGTGCAAGCATACTTGAATTTATGAGACACAACCAAAGCAGTCCTAAGAGGGAAATTTAGAGCAATGAATACGCATATCAGGAAAACAGAACAAGCACAAATAAACAAATGAAGGATGAACCACAAACATCTACAAAAAGAAGAGAAACGTGAGCCCTAACAAGGGAGGAAATAATAAAGATTGGAGCAGAAACCAACATATTGGAAACCAAAACAAACACAATGAACTGAAGGCTTGGTTCTTTGAAAAATTAAATAAAATTGACATATCTTTTGCCAAACTTATCAAAATAAGAAAAGGAAAGACTTAAATCCACACAATTCAGAAAGAAAAGGGTGAAATAACGAAGGGCCCTGTAGAAAATCAGATTATCTTCACTTGTTTTGAAAACTTGCCTTGCAATATGATGGAAAATGAAGAAGAAATGGACAGACTCCTAGATACACATGAATTACCAAAGCTGAATTGAGAAGACATAAAAATAATAAAACAATACCACTCAATGAACTTGAAGATGTAATTAAAAACCTACCACCAAAGAAAAGCCCAGGCCCTGACATATTCATTGCCAAATTCTACAAAACATTCAGAGAACTAACACCACAATTCCTCAAACTCTTTAATGGAATTGAAAGGGAAGCAGTACTCTCAAATTCATTTGAAAGCAAGAATTATCCTGATACCAAAACTGCTTGATTTAACAAGCAAATTCAGTAGAACAGCTGGATACAAAGCTAACACTCAGAAGTCAGTAGACTTCCTGTACACAAATAACAACTTACTGAGAGAGAAATTAGGGAACTAAAACCTTTCACAATAGCATAAAAATGAAATAAGTAGGAATCAATCTAATGAAGGTTGTAAAAGATCTCTACATTGAAAACAACTGCAATTCTGAAAAAGGAGATTGAAGCGGATATCAGAAAATGGAAAGATGTCCCTTGCCGTTGGGTGGAGAGAACCAATATCATGAAAATGACGATACTTCCAAAACTGTTAGCCAGCTTTAATGTAATTCTCATCAAAATTCCAACAGCATATCTCACAGAATTAGAGAAAACAATCCTAAACTTTATTTGTAACCAGATCAGATCTACAATAACAAAGACAATTCTGAGCAACAAAGGCAAGGAAGGCAGGGGGCACCACAACCCGACTTGAAATTATACCACAGAGCTACTATTAAAAAACATCACGGCATTGGCAAACTAATGAGAGATTTGGTTATTAACTGTGTACTACACAGTATTTTATGGGAAGAATAGAGAAAAATATGGTTCTTGCCATGTTTCATTTCACAATTTCCAAGTCTGCAACCACTGAAAATATTTTCCAAGTCCTGTGGTGCTGGGAGTGTGTTAGAGAGAAATGCAAGTACGTATTGCATAAGATGGATGCAACAAAATGTTTAACAAAAGAAAAAGTTTAAAAATTCTCATCTGGTTCCATACGCCTACAATCCCAGCACGGAGCATGGTTGTGGCAGGAGTGTCACAGATCTGAGTCTTACTTGAGCAGTTTAAGAAGACCTCTCCTCAAGACAGAAAAAAAAGAAAAAGAAAAAAGAAGGGCCGACAGTGTTACTCAGTGATGGGGTATCCTTGAGTTTGATTCCCAGGACTGAAATCAACCATTTATTAACTTTAAAAAAACTCAACTTTTAGATGTGTAAAAACCTTTATGTTTTGAGAACCTACTCACAAGAATTACTGAAAAAGAAAAGAATATGTAGGAAAGAATGGTCAAATATCTTTGTGAATATTTTTTCTACAATAAAATTCGCCATGTTAATAATTTTCTATGCTACAGTTCTGTGGTAGAGAATGATCATTAATATTGTTTTTCCTAAAACATTATCATTGCCCGGAACAGAAACTCTGCAATCTTTGGACAGTAATTTCCTACGCTCTTTTTATCCAGCCCATGGCAAATTCAAGTCTGCTTTCTACTTCTATGAAATTATTCTTTACATTATGTACAGTAGTAACAAATAGAATTTATCTGTTTTAGTCTAACTCATCTTACCAGGCATATTTTCCATGTTGGATCATGCATTAGAATTCATCTTGGCTGAGTATATTGTATGTATCCACCACGTATTGTATATTCATTCATCTGTTTATGGATCTTTCGGTTTTTTCCACATTTTATCTGTTGCCTCAACTATCCTGTGCATGTAGACAGTTAATAGAAACTTTATGTCATTTAATTTAGTGTCGCACAAACCTTTTTTTTCTTACTGGTGATTTAGTAAGCACTGGAAAATAAAGCAATTTCATGCATATTAACTATCACCGCAAAAACAAAAGCCAATATTGGAGCCTTAAATGCTTTTAAGATTTTTCTCTTAAGTAAAAACTTGTTTTCTTTAAACTGCTAGTCCATCAAAAATGGAAATAAAGTTAGTTACAGTGTACAACTGAATAGCACAATTACCTTTTAACAATTTTTCTCATTATCTTTAAACATTCATGCAATTATCACTAATAATTTTATATATTTTCTATACAAAGTTAATGAAAATATTGAAAATTTTTAAAAGACTTGCTTAACATTAAAAAGCCAGGTAAATACACATTATGTACTATTGTAGAAAGCTCTTTCAACTACCATCAAGATGAAAATGCAGAAAACTTAATTTGAATTTAAACTTTCTGCCTATGCTGTTTCTGCAAGAATTAGTTTAAATTTATTCTTGCACAAAATTCCTGTTTTAAGGGAATCAAAAAGGAAAAAAATTCTAGCACATTAAAATTTCATCTTCTAACTTCCTACTTCAAAATAAGATATGTATTTTAAATATTAACATGTTAATTGTCTTTAGTAAATGTATATTAGAACAATACAAACAATACAGATTTACAGACAAAGTGATAGGAAATTAACAATGGTTGTTGTATTACATATTGATATCTTCAAAGTGGTTTCTCAGGAAAACAAATAGAGACATGCAATACTGATCAAACAAGTAATCATTAACTGTTCCCTTCAGTAAAGCAATAAAAGGCAGTAGTACCACTGTTAGCTACAAAGTGTTGTTTGTATTGTTCTTATGCTATTTCTTAAAATGATGTCTGTTTGTTAATATGTTTTCCCTCTTTTATTTTCAAAATAAATTTTAAAAAAATAAAAATGATACCTTCTACTATAAATGATAGATTTATGCCTAAGTGAAAGAAGTCAGATACTTAAGCTTAAATATCATATTCTTTCTCTTATATGAGAAATTAAACATATATGTATTAGAATATATTATATACATTTATATATCAATATATATATATTATATATGTATATATAATATATATTAGTAGAAAGTAGGAAGATCATTTTAATTTGAAGGATCCAAGAGGGAGATTATGGTAGAGAATGAGAAAACAGAATTAAGATGCATGATGTACATGCACCAACTCCCACAGTAACTGTAATTATTATATACTGTAAACACGTACTAATAAAGGAAGAAAAGAAAATTAAGTACAAAGGAGGAATTGGAGGCCATTAGAGGAGGACAAGGAATGAAAGCAGCCATCAGGTAACCAGGCCAGGCCTGAGGGCTTCAGGAGCTGGAAGTCGGGTGTGAATTTGTATCTGTTTTTGCATTCAGATTTGAGTTATTCCCTGACTTTAAAAAAATACATACGTTAGGTTTGGATTTTATAATGAAAATGTTTAATTTTTAACATTTTGCAGATGAATTCAAGTTCTTTATGAAAAGGCTACCTATGCATTACTTCCTCAACACGTCAACAATAATGCACCTGTGGACAATGGATTCTAATTTTCAGCGCCGGTATGAACAAGTGGAGAGCAGCATGAAGCAGCTTTTCCTAAAGGCACAGAAAATTGTACACAAACTCTTTAGTCTTAGCAAGAGGTGTCATAAGCAACCACTCATCAGCCTGCCACGACAAAGGTAAGACAGGTACCAATGCAGGTGATGGAGGGTATGATTTTGACAGTGAGCTCTATTTACTATTATCAGTACAGGTGTGGTTGTATATAGAGTAGTTTGTTAGTTATATTAATAGAGCTAATTTGAGAACAACATGTCTTTGAGATTCAAAATAATAAGTTGGGTTTATTTTCCAAAGTAAACATAAAATGGGCTATGTGTTATACACATATTATTACTGCTTTTGTTTAGTTTTATTACAATACTAGAAAGATCATTCTATCTCTATGTGGTAAATAACTAATAATTGTCATTCAGTGAAGTGAAAAACCTAAAACTTACAACTATATTGGTAACAAATGATGTATGCGTGGTCTCTAACTAATACTCATCTTTATCTAATTTCAATAATAATAATAATAATAATTCTTCAAGGTTTATTTTCTCTGACCAATATTTAGGAAATCATAAATTTTATTCTACAAACAGCCTTTGAGGATTGCTCTGAATGATGCTAGCATTTAATGTGAGCGAAGAGAAAATCAAAATGTTTGCGTCAGAAAATATTTGGAAAAGGTTTCAGATCTCCTGCTTTAAGTCACATGGGTTACACAGTGTGATAAAAAGTTGTGCTTATCTAATTGAGGTCCACTGAAAAACCACATCAAAAAGAAAATCTACAGGAAAATATAGGGCAGGATCACACAAATATACATCTGTACCAGTATCTTGGCTATAAAATTCTTGAATTTTGACTTGGTGTTTAAATCATTGAGAATAAATCTATATTTATAGATTTCTTTCGCAGAGAAAACCTAAAATTTATACTCTATGTAAATCCTACTTAAAAGAACTTGTTGGAAGTTTTTCATTTTCATTAGATTTTGGTATATTAAAAGTTAGAAACCTCTCCCCAAACTAACTTGCGGATATTTTCCTTAAATGTTCAATAAAAAGAACTAAATAGTAACTCCTCATAATCACCTATCTGTCCCTAGGTAATTCTGTTCTATGGATCTGTATGATCTACTACTTCTCTGACAGACTTGCATATTTTGAATATTTCAAATAAATGGGGTCGTATATGTTGTAGATTTTGTGATTGGCCTCTTTTATTTAGCACAGGACTCTCAAGTGTATCAGCGCTCTAATATCAAATAATACGTCACATTTTGTTTACCCATTCACAATTTGATAGAATTCGAATTGCTTCACTTTAAAGTATTGTGAATAATGTTTATATGAAAATTCATGCAGTCTTTTTGTGTGGACATGCGTTTCCATTTGTCTTGGTTTTATACTGAAAGGGAGGGTTCTGAGGCATAAGATAACTGTATACTATGTGCTATTTCTTAGGCTATGCCAATGTTTTCCACTGCGGATGCACCATTTTGTATTTGCCCCATCCATGGGTCACAGCTCAGTCACTTATCTTTGGCAATATCTGTTATTTTGTGTCTATTTTATCACAGCCATCTATGTTAGGGTGATATGTTGTCTTGGGATTTGATGTGTGTTCTCTTAATTATGGTCAGCTTGAAACACATTTTCATTTGCTTCTGTTTCAAACAAATATTTATTCAAATATTTTGCCCAATATTGTTTCATTATTGAGTTGAAAGAGTGTTTTATATATTTCAAATACCAGCCCCGTAATTATTTCCTTCCACCATCTGGTACAGGCTCTCCTTTCTCTCTTTCCTAATTAGTCTTTCTTTCTCTGTGTACACATAATTGTGTCTCTCATGATGTCATTAAACACATATTTTTGGCAATATTTTTTATGTTCTCCAAGAACTTTTAATTTCTTAGTATGTTTTATTTTTACTTCTTTCTTTTATCTTCCCATTCTAGTCTTCATTATTTCTTTTTTCTTTGTTGCATATAATGACTTTTCTTAAATTTTTAAGATTGAATTATTAGGTTATTGAATTGAGAACTTGCATCATCTTAAATATATGTGCTGATAATAATGAACAGTTCTCTAAGTAGGTACTGCTTTGAGTTTTGCCATTTTGTGAGTCTCATATGTTTTCTTATATCCTCCATGAATAAGATATCATAATAAGTGCATCTCTACTCACTAAGGACAAGCCCAGCAAAAACCGTGACTAAAGGAAAGCAATGGTATTCGAGTATACTATATTCTGTGCTTTATATTTGTGGACTAAAAATTTAAAAGTCAGTGAAATAGATTATTTTACCCCAAATAGAAAACACAAGAAAATGAAATGAATTAGAAGGCAAGTTGTTAAATCTGATTACAAATTGGTTCACTCTAAAGTTCTGTTTATCAATTATAAACACAGCTAGAAATACACATGCATATGTAAAATACACTGGTATTTATCTATCATATATATTATATATAAAATTATATATAATTTAATAACAATATAATAATCACATATAAATTATACAGATACACGCATTAGTATATATAGTATATCATATAATGTATATATTGTATACCAGTGATGGCAAGGGTTTAAGAGTTTTCAATGACAACAGCCTGCTGTGGCACGTGAACCATAGGTTTGCCATTACCAGCATCCTTCTGTGTGATCTAATACAGAGAGACTCATCAGAAGCACAGTGAAGAGGACAAATGGGAAGGCGAACCACAGAACACACAAAGCGATGAGGTCTGTGTATCAGGCCGTGGTAAATGTGTAGGGTGTTATGATAGGGGAAGTGAATGGAAAAACACAAAGTCCATATCAGCAGACAGCAGAGTAAAATAAATTCTAGAAGCCATATGAAATTTTAATGGAATCAAATAAACTTTATGTTGAAAATACAAATGTGCAGTAAAACTGCAAAACTTGCAAGGGAGATACAGGAAGCTGCAGCCCAATATAAATTTGTCATGTAAAAATAATATAGTGGGATGAAACAAATACATGTTATTTGGAGCAGAATTCAGTACAATACAGATAAACCTTTCTTTTTCAAGGCTTCTGAAATAAATAAATCAAGGATTGCCATAGGGTTTTCCTGAGCTATTAAAATTTAGTAAATTTCTTTGATGACTGTCTCTCATCACACATGCACAGATACAAGGCATGCTTCTTGTTATAAGGATTTGATTGAATTTGTATTTTTCTGCCATCATTTTCTCTTACTACCAGTGTGAGATTTTGTTTCTATTTTCATTTGCTTTTTTCAGCCTTAAGAGAACAATATAAAATGATAATTAGAAAACAAAATTATGAACTACAGCCTATTAATAGGGCAGAGTACAAAGAGGAAATGCTTGTACGGGTGTTTTTAGAAGTTTTTGGAAGAGGAAATAGATAAGCAATATCGATAATTCACTTTCATTGGAAATTTCATTTTTATCATCCACTTTGGATATTTTCTCAATACTTCTCAAACTTTTCCCATGATAAAAACTGTATTTTATTTCTAATATTTTAAATTATTGAAACTTAAGCACCTAAGCAGAACAACAAAATGAAACTACAAAGTTCATCTTCATTAATAAGATGAATTCTTTACACATTTTAAATGGACAGATGTGTCCTTTTTGATAAAGCCTAGTACTCATATTAGGCATGTTGCATTCGTCCTCAGGAATCCACGTGACAGCAAATTTTCTGTTTTGAGGCAGGATCTCACTGAGCACTTAGATTGGCCTTGAAGTTGTTCACTATGTAGTACACGTTGGACTCAAACTCATGGCAGTCCTTCCAGCTCACCCCCAAAATGCTGGGATAATGGATGTGTGCCACTCTTCCCTGCACAATACTTTTTTTTTTTACTTGAATAAACTCTAAAGCCTGTGACAATATGTTTTGCTGGAAGCAATGAACTTTAGTTGCTAGTCTAAAAGTTTTCACATAAATAACCATAATAGTTAATAATCAATAATTATAGAAAATATTGAAAATTAACATGCATATTTCTTTGAGGTATTTTCTGTTATTTTGTGGCATTATTCATAGAGAACAAAAGTCCTTATAAATATGACATTGTGTTATGCGTTGGCAAAGCTTTAAAAACAGTCAGAATGGTAAACAAAGTCTTGATTTTTATTGTTTGTCACTTTTGGTGATACATTTAGTTCTACCATTGTCAATTTCAAGCTGGCAGTATGGCATCACTAAACAGAGTTGTTTAATGTGTGTGTAACTGGTTTACCAATTGGTAATAAATAACTAAAAGTTGATTAAAATATTTTAGGTCATTTTGCCTTCCTCATTAACAAGGGAAACAGCATGGTAAGCTGAACTCATTTGTCTAATATCACAGATAAAATAAATTTAGCTAAAACTTTAGCAGTTATTTCCCTCATTCCCTACCTACAGACTAACACAGGTATTAATAAGTGGGCAAACGGGCCCAATCTGACTCGTAATCTGTTTTTGTGTCAACCTATAAGACCAGTTACTTACATTTATGTAATTAAAAAATCTGAAGCATAGTAATATTTTTGATCCATGAAAATCATGTAAGGTTCATATTTCAATATTTAGAGGTAAAGGAGCCACTCCCTTATGTGTCCATTTTGTTCAACCACTCAAGGCCTAAGCTAGAAATTTAACACAGAGAGAGGATGTGTGGTCCTCAGAGCCTGGAGGTTCCCTCTCCTGTGCGTTTCCAGATGGTACGACCACAACTTCTATAATGTTTGTATTTTAGTTCCATATGAACTAACTGTTTGTGTTTTATTTCATATATGAAGAAAGCATTTTATATTACTAGTAGTTTTGTTAAAGACAAAGTAATCTGACTTCGTTTGCATCCAGTTGGAGATTTTTAGAACCAAATTATTTGAATCCTGAATCCTGATGCTCAATGAAATCATTTTACTAACAATTTTTTTTCTCCCTCCCATTCGTGCTTAAGTTTTAGGGATACATACACACATATGTTTCCATCTACACATACTTGAATAACATATCTGTAGAAGTTACTTAAAATCCTAATTTTCAAAAATTAAATTTAAAAGCTATTTCAAACAGATTTATAAATGCAGAATTGAATTGTTTTTAAGAAGTCAACTTTGTTGTATTTCTCCTATCCCTGACCTTTGATTACAGCACAATTCAAAATGATGCTATGATTTTGCTCTGAGAGGAGGAACAGAAAAATAACTACCTCTTGGGAAGATAAAATCAATAGAATCAATAACGCCTTTGCTGGAGATCATAAATCTGACAAGGATGAAATTAAGTACGGCTAATTATGTGTCTGGGAAGGGTTGCCCTGTGCACTGAAGTGCTCTGAAGAAAACGTAGTGACTTGAGCTATTCCACAGATCTTTGAAAGAGGAACTCAAACCATCTAGGATAGCAAATGAGAGATTGTAGAATATAGGAAAGTAGAACTTTTGAAAAAAGAGGGAGATCAGGCAAAGGGGGAAGAAATACGGCTAAGGATGGGAGCAAAACAATCGAGAATACATATGTACATTCCACAGAAATTTAACCATTGTGATGCTATGATTAAAAAATGCACTAATACAAGGTATTGAGCAATGCAAATAATTTTATGGGAAATATAAATATATATGTATGCAGCCATGAATAATAATCATATATTCATATTGACATATACTACAGTAAAAGACAAAGCTGAGAGATGTTTAAATATGCATTCATTAGTGCAATTTAAATAATAGTAAGAAAACTACTTGTTATCATATATTACTTTTAAACTGAAATGATTTTTATTCATTTTCTTTCTGTGCCACTTACAATAGCTAAATTTCCCAGACTCTGCATGAAATCATGGTAAATGGTAGCTTCTAGCACCACACAGATCTGCTGCTGGGGAAGTATTATATAAAACTTTTCATATAATTGTGCATATTATTCATTGATACTATAACAAAATTGTGAGTATTAATGTAATATGTATAAAACACTACAATTAAAATTTGAAATCAGTTACACTATGTTCTTTGGTGTTTCTTATTTTAGAATGGATCTTATATTCACACAAGGAAAACTGCAATAGTCATTTGGAAAGTATTTGTTCACTGACTTGTTAAAATGTTTCAAGTGAGGATGTATCTTTCTATAATAATAAATGGTCTCATTTTTTAGTATTATCATTGCATATCTGAGAAAGCCCTTATATCTTAAGAAGCAGTCAGTTTCATAGTGGTAGATATAATTTTCCAAAAGTTTGAAACTAGAATTAAATTAAATTAAAACCAGAATTTTATTATTGGCAGTAAACATTCCATTTTTTTCTTGAGATTTATTTATTGCAGTTTCAATATCAGATCCTCTGTATATTCAAGTTTGAGTAATTACAGTATCAAAATATGTCAGGCAAAAAATTTGTCAGTAAAATGGTAGCTATTTCAGCTACAGGGGTTTTCCTTCAAGGAAAACTTAAAGTCTAGTTTGGAGCACAGGGACTTTATTGATAATGTGCTGTTTAGAAAAATTGTTTATACTAAAGGTGAGATATGCTAATTATCCCCAATTACGTCATCAAGAACATTCTTAAATAATCTTTTTGTTTTAAATGTACTGCAGTGTAGCACCACTGAAGTGGTTTGTAATAGTACTTTAATATAGCTTTGGGAACAATTGGTGAACATATTAATGCAATGAAAATGAAGAACAATGTGTTTGCATTTCTATGAAAGTAAGTTCTTGGTTTTCGCATTCCTAGCAGTTTTTCTTCCCCTGCCTGCACCCTTCTATACATAAGTATGTGTAGTTGCTTCTTTGAGAATGATGCTCTAGATCAATCTCATATCCTCATAAAGATTTAGTGAGAGAGGTAACAAATATTTCTACCTTTAATTTTTCTCTACCTTTCATCAAATTACCCTGATTTTTATCTCAACACAATGTTCCTACCTGTAACCCTCCTTTGCAGCTAGGATAGATACATGGCTTATTCTGATCAAGTAAATGTAAATGGAAGGAGTGCATCCAAATTTTAAAATAGGTCTTTAAAGGAAGGAAAATACAGTGGTACCTCAGGTCAGGGACTAAAGTTGTTCCATAGCTCTGGGGAAGTTATCTGCAGTTATGTTTGTTACCTAATCTGCAGTTTGCCAACAGAAGCAAATTTTTATGGAATTCTGTTCGTGAACAGAATTTTTCAGGAACAGAAACATCCACGAACCAAGGTACATAGTGTATGTTATCTCTGTTCTCTATGTTTTCCTCCTGGCATTAAAAGGTATTACATGATAAAACTTGTTAAGATCAATACAGCATAATTTATCTGAAGCCATCATATTACTTCTGGGTTGTTTATGCTTCGACATTGTCAAAAGCTTCCTTTCGTTAAAGCCACTGCTATTTCACTTGTATCAATCCAGCCAAACTTGCATCATACCTCATAAAGGGAAAATACTGAATGGTCTCTAAACCAGTCAATGTCGTCGAGCTGATGATTTAATTTTAAAAGCATTTATGGCACACAGACCGTGATCACTGTTGGTGCGGCCCACTTGTGCCATCTCTGCGAGGACTGAACTGACTGGAAAAGCAGAATTGGGCAGGCTGAGATCTGCTGACAGCACGGTTCCCAGCTGAAAGCTGCTAGGAGAACCAGGTATTTCCCATCTATTTCCTGGGGGCAGGAACCCTGCTGCCATTACAGTATGACTCTCCACCCTCCGTGTGCCTGATGCAGACAGGAGATAGACACTTAGAAGCCTTGCAAGCTGCTCCCCCTAGGGTTCACGTGTGGGCCCTCCCTGTGTGTGCCCAGTGTTGCGTGAGGTTTGGGTGTGGGTGCTCCAGGAGCTGCTGTTGCAAAGTACAGCATGCATTCACGATAAAAACTCTACAGAAAATAGGAGTAGATGGCCTTGACCTCAACCTGATCAAAGCCATCTATGACAAACCAACAGCCAACATCATACTAAATGGACAAAACCTGAAAGCTTTTACTTTAAAATCAGGAACAAGACAAAGATGTCCACTGTGACCATTCATGTTCAACAGAGTGTTGCAAGTACTAGCCGGAGCAATTAGACAAGAGAGAGAAATAAACGGAATAAGGACAGGAAAGGAATGAGAAAAACTATCACTATTTGCAGATGACATGATACTTTACATGGAAGACCCCAAAAACTCCACAAGAAGACTTCCTGAAGTAATTGATAAATTCAGCAGTGTAGCTGGATAAGAAGTCAAGACCCAAAAATCAGTAGCATTCCTATATACAACAGCAGACAGACTGAGAGAGAAATGAAGGAAACCATACCTTTAACAATAGCATCCAAGGGCTGGGGATATAGCTCAGTGGAATAAGCGCTTGCCTAGCAAGCGCAGGGTCCTGAGTTCGATCCCCGGTCCCACAAAAAAAAAAAAAAAAAAAAAAAACAATAGCATCCAAGAAACTGAAATATTTAGGAATCAATCTAACAAAAGAAATAAAAGAGCTATTCAATGAAAACTATGGTACTCTTAAAAAAGAAATTGAAGAGGATTTCAATAAATGATGAACATTCCTTGCTCATGGATAGGGAGAACCAACATTGTGAACATGGCCGTACTGCCAAAATTGTACAGATTCAGTGCAATTCCCATTAAACTACTATTAGCATCCCTCACAGATTTAGAGAAAACAATTCTTAAATTCATCAGGAACTAGAAGAGACCCAGAGTAGCAAAAGCCATGCTGGGCAACAAAGAAAAGTCAGGTGGAATTACAATCCCTGATCAGAAATTTTACTACAAAGTTACTGTAATAAAATCAACATGGCACTGGCTAGAAAATAGACCAGAAGATCAGTAGAACAGACTGGAAGACACAAATACAACCACAAACACAGTCAGCCACCCAATCTTTGATAAAGGTGCAAAAAAATCTCACTAGAAAAATGATAGCCTCTTTAATAAATGGTGCTGGAGAAATTGGCTTGCCACCTGCCAAAGACTGAAAATAGACCAAATTCTATCACCATGCACCAAACTCAAGTCAAAACGGATCACAGATCTCAATAATGAAATGGAAACAGAAGAGAAAGTAGGTAAAAACCTTGAAGCCATAGGAGCAGGCAGAGAGCTCATGAACAAAAACCAAACAACCCGTGAAATACTTCAAATAATGAACAACTGGGATCTCATCCTACTGAAAAGTTTTTGCACATCTAAAGAAATCACCAGCAGAATAGAAAGATAAAAACCCCATAAACTGGGAAAAAATATTAGCTGTCCTTCAGAAAAAGGTATTCTATTTAAAATATACAAAGAAATAAAAGCATCAACCCCCTCCAAATTCAAAGACCCAATCCAAAAATGGGCATCTGAGATGAACACACACTTCTCACAGAAAGAAATACAAATGGCAAATAAATACCTCAAAAAAAGTGTTCAACATCATTAGTCATTCGAGAAATGCAAATTAAAACAACAATGAGATTTCACCTGACCCCAGGAAGAATAGCTATCATTAAGAAATCAACCAGTAAGAAATGCTGGCAAGGTTGTGGAGAAATCCGAACTCCTCTCCACTGCTGGTGGGAATGCAGAGTGGTGAAACCACTCTGGAAATTGGTTTGGAGATTCTTCAGCAAACTGGGTGTAGAGGTCCCATTCAACCCAGCTATTCCCCTTCTGGGAATTTTCCCAGAAGATCTGAAAATATCACATCACAGTGATGTATGTGCACCCATGTTCACAGTGGCACAATTTTTAATGGCTAAATTGTAGAAGCAACACAAATGCCCAAGCACTGAGGACTGGATAAAAAATTGTGGTACTTTTATATAATGGAGTATTACTCAGCTATAAAGAAAGATAAACTCGAGGCTTTTATAGGTAAATGGTCACAACTGGAGACCATACTCATACGTGAAATAAACAAGACCACCATGTGTAAGCAGGGTATTGTCTCAGTAGTGTAAGTACCTGAGGGAGTGAATAAAACTAGGAGGTATGATAGACATTGTGAAATAAAAGGAAAATGTTCAAAAGTAAGGGGCAACTGGGGTGTGGGGAAGAAAAAGGGAAAGAAGAGCAAATTATGTGTGTATTTATATTCAGGATAGCTAACATTTGTACTACTGTCTTCTATTGTTTTACTGAAAGGAACAGTTAACGATTACTGGTTTGATCATTATTGCATGTCTGTACTTGTTTTCCTGAGAAGCCACTTTGAAGATATCAATAGTAATACAACAACCATTGTTAATTTCCTACCACGTTGTCTATAACTCTGTATTGTTTGAATTGTTCTTACACTATTTTGTAAATGAATGTGTGTTTGCTCATATGTATTCTTCCTTTACTCTTAAAATAAAAAAAAAATAAATTTTGGTCAAGGTCAAAAGTATCAAATGCTACTTTTCCTTATCCAATTCTCATTTCACGTTCTCATTTTGTAAACAGATGTGTTTGTTAATATGTTTTCTTCCTTTATTCTTAAAATAAAGTATAGTTTAAAGAGCATTTATATCTTCAAATTGGTTACTCAGATAAACAAATATAGACATGTAAGACTGATCAAACAATTAAACATTGTTTCAATAAAGCAATAAAAATCAGGAGTACATCCTATGTGCACATATATACATATTTCCCCTTTTCTCTTTTCCCTCATCCCAGTTGCTCTTAATTTTGAGCAGTTTCCTTTCCAACGACCGTTGTTAATCTCCTATCACCTTGTCTGCAGCTCTGTATTGCTTGTATGGCTTTTGTGTTGCTCTGTAAATGTGTGTTTTTAAAATGTTTTTCTTCCTTTGCCTTTAAAGTAAAAAATAACAAAACCAGCATGTATATATTAATACAAGGGATTTTTGTTGAGAACAATTTTATTACATGAAGCTGTATGGAAAATTTAGGATATTAATTTTCCATACTTTATTTTAAAAATGTAATGTTTTAAAAATCTCTCCACTCCATGACTCACATGTACTCTAAGTAATAAATAAGCAGTGAATTTAAACACATTACTATTTAAATATATTGAACTAGTTACTGAGAAAATTAAAATACATAGCAATTATGAAGTACTCAGTATTTGAAAGGTTTTTAAATCATTACTTTCTATTTCCCAAACTGAAAACTTCATTTTGGATGTCTAGGCAATTTCTCACATACTGTTTATTTTTTTGAAAAATATTTGATGTGTTTAGTGCCCAAAATACATTCTGTCATAAAGATAATGAGAGAAGTGCTCTCTGAAACATGTTGGTAGTCTAGTAAGAGGATCTTAGAGCTTGATTCTAATTCAAAGGAGACAGGAGTGAAGAGTTTACTAGAAGAGAAAAACTAGGGATTATACTTTCTCTGTGGTCTGAGAGCACCTTTCAATAAATTTCTAAGTGGGTGGAATCTTTGTTTTCCTTCAAGACACTTCTGTGAAAAAAAAAAAAAAAAAAGACACTTCTGTGCACAAATTTCTTAGTGTAGCTGATATTTCAACACCCATGGCTCTAAAACATTTTTATCTTTTGATTATAATAGTCCTAGTATTTCTGATACTATGCTCAGAAATTCTTTAACAATATTTTTATATCTCTAGAGCTTATATAACTTTAATCTAGCTTATTTATAAAATTGTGTATGAGATTATTTGTAACATGACTATTTTCTTTGTTAGCTGCCTCTAGAGTCACCTAGCTCTGTATTTTTATCTTTCTGTCTATTTTTCAATCAACTATCTATCTAGGTTTCAGTCTTTCTATAGTTTTTTCTTTGTTTTCTGTTTTCTGCTTTTTAAGACAACATCTTGCTCTGAAATTCTGGCTGCACTTGAACACACTATGCATCCCAGGCTGTCCTGGAACTCATGGTGATCCTCCTGCTTCAGCCTCCTGCGTGCTGAAATTAAAGGCATGCACCACCACACTCAACTAATGTTAAAACAATCAGAAAGTCAGTGGGATTATAATGCTGTTATTGCTCATCTTTGACTTTTTCTGAAAGATAAAGAAAATGTAGAGCAACCAGGGGGCTGGGGATATAGCTCAGTGGAATAAGCGCTTGCCTAGCAAGCGCAGGGTCCTGAGTTCGATCCCCAGTACCACAAAAAAAAAAAAAAAAAAAAGATTTGAAAATGTAGAGCAACCAAAAATTTTGCCACTATACCATTCTGTCCTGCAAATGCTGTGCATAGCTGAAAATACATACTAGGAAAATGCCCAGCCTGAACCCAGTACAGATAATATTTTGGCGTAGCTGAATTTGATAATACTACGGAACTATGCTGTTGTTGATGTAAGCCTGTTTTCTTTCTTGTCTTTGGATTTTTGGTTCTTGTGTTTTTGTTGTTGTTGTTGTTGTTGTTGTTGTTGTTTTTCTGTTGTTGAGAGGATCAACTCTCTGACTAAATTTGCATGTCTGTATATGCGTCCATA
This sequence comes from Dinomys branickii, assembly GCA_004027595.1. Lineage (NCBI taxonomy): Eukaryota > Metazoa > Chordata > Mammalia > Rodentia > Dinomyidae > Dinomys > Dinomys branickii. The sequence goes on along the minus strand of PVLD010006136.1, from coordinate 48,189 downwards.
CATCTACAATTCGAAGATATCAATGGATAAAGCAACAACAACTGTTGAGACCATAAAAAAAAAAAAATACTACGGAACTATAAGGGCTTGTTCTTTTTTGGAAATTCTGTGGCCTTGTGTGTGTGTGTGTGTGTGTGTGTGTGTGTATGTGTGTGTGTCCGTGTTTGTATGTAATAGTGTTGAAAGGCATAGTATAACTTCTTGCAAAGTAGTGAAACTTCTATTTTTGTCTTGTTCTCTCTTTTATCAGTTCTGTTACTGGGGAAAAGAAAGTCGAGAGCAAAGGGAGTGGTCTTGAAAGAAACAAACTCCAAATAAAAGAGGATTTTCCTCTTTCCCCCCACATAGGGTACCGTGCAACTGTCAGTTCAGTAGCGGATGGTAGGTCTTCTTCACATTAAGAACAGTCTTCTAAGAGTGATTAGGAATGTCACCCCTGAGTATTTTTTCATTGTTAAAGTCAATGAAATAATCACCTAGATAATCAGATTTGAGAACAGTAAGAGGACAGACAGGTCAAGAGTCCTATCCTAACATTTATGCTAATTTAATTGAATGAAAACAAGACATTATTGAAGCAAAAATTTAGTCACAAAGTCTGTAATTTTAACATTAAGAAATCTCCCTTTTCCAGCATTCGGCAAATTCTTTTAGTTATGTTTTTGTGTGGATCCAGAGATCATGCAACTTCATCCAAGTAAAGCTACTCTGTTTCTGCAGATTAAAGCAGATGCATTACTGAAAGTAATTTTGTCACTTTTCCCTTTTTCGAAACTGAAGTTTCAGGATTTTTGTTTTTGTAGTATTCTTTCTGCGATGGTCAGCAGCTTTAAGTGCAACTTTTCTTTCGAGTGTGTTTGTACATGAAATGACATCTCAGACAGAACAATATCACGGAGTGCAAGTTAAAGCGCTCAATATTTTTTGATATCATTATCATCATTGAAGACATCTCTATAGCCATGATTATGACCTCATAGAGTATAAGGACACTAATTTTTCTTTAAATCTTATAATAAATCACAATATAATTGAGAAATTTTTTTTAGAAAGAGAACTTTCAGTATTTAAATACAGTTATTAAAGCTGAGCCTCTAACCAGTGCCATTTCTATTCCAAACCCTTTTAAGTAATTTTTCTTTTTGAATGAAAACTATTAAAACACTAAACAAAAAGGAAGATGAGGATTATCCTCTATTCTGATGTTGTATAGGTTCATTATCTCAAAGCAGAATCCCATTGTATATATCAGAATGCTAGTGTTACCCCTGAACTTTGGTCCTGAATGGTACTGTTCAAAATATTGTGCCAGAGAAAAACTCCATGATACAGACTATTGACTGACATTGGAGTAGAATTCTAAAATCTTTTGTTCTGTCAAGTACACATAGGGGCCGGGGACATAGCCCAGGAACACAGAGCCCACCTGTCAAGCACAAAGTCCTGAGTTCAGTTACCGGTATGAAAAAGAAAGAGAGAGAGAGAGAACAATATATACATAAAAGAATAATAATTGAAAATATTTTATCTTTGGATAAAAAATGCTCCCTTATTTTCAGCTTTCATACAAAATATATTGGAATATTTGATGTGTGAAGTTATATAAAAACTGTCACTATTTTAATAGAAGAATAACATTTTAGCTAGAGTCCTCCCCATTGTAAATATCTATAATAAAAAGAAACAAACTGATGATGTACTAGAGATTAGAGAATAAGTAAATGTTTCAAAGAGCACATTTTTTTCTGTGTGAACATATTCAATTCAGTAGGAAAAATTTTATTTGAATAGGATTTCCATTAATCTAATGCTTACTTTGGTAGAATTAATTAAGGGCAAGTGTGGAACCTTTAATCTTCATCACATACTTATAACTATAATCTTCATGTAGAAGACAAAAGACAAGAAAAACATTTCTAATTCCTTTTGGGACCATTCTTTTCTCACATAGATGTGTATTTCTGTGCACAGACATGTAAATAACATATAACTGAAGTCATTAAAATAACATATCTGAAATCACTTTATTTTTCTTGAGCCATAAACCAAGATACTATTTTCTAAAGGCAAAAATGTTTACCTTGAATAAAGAATGGTAGAATAAATAAAGAAGATAATAACAAAATAATACAAGATGTATACTGCCTGAATGCTGAAAAAAAAAGAACTCTTTGAAATACTCCACTTAAGGCAGCTGCCACAAGTTATAAAATGAGTGAATACATTTCAAAAAATCAATGTCAATTGAAATAAAAATCCTCTCTCACACAATCAAGATGCTTTTCAGACAGCAACAAATAGAATACCACAAAATAACACTGATGTGACAGAAAAACACAGGAGACAATGAAGGTCAGTTTGTTGTGGTTGTTCTATTAAACTCAGCAGGAAGACTTCTTGTAGGGTTCTCAAAGAAAACAAAAAAGATCAAGTCTGATTTAGCACTTTCTATTGAGCTGAAATAAATTAGTTCATAAAGCAGGAAGTTAGCTATAAACAAGTGTAAAAGTTAAATAGTAATGCAAGTCAGCCTATCAATAAGAAGCACTATATATATATACATATGTGTGTGTGTGTGTATAAAACCTCATACATTATACATGTATACATATATAGATCACTTCAATTGTATACTTAAAATAAAAGAATAATATAAGATTATGATCTAAATACATGCTAAATGCATGACTTTTCATAGATGATTTCCTCTAATTTACCTTGGAAAAATGATATTACTATCTCAAGTTAATTAATACCCAAGAATGTACAGAGGTTTTTGAAAAATAGGCTGCAGCCCCCAAACAGAAATGCAGGCCTAGCTGAGCAATTCAAACTTTATCCCAGCAACTGACATGTACACATAAGTAGCAGATAGGGCCTTCAGTGGATTCAGCAGTATGTCTATATGCAGAGGTTCAGGCATACCACATTCAGTGATCATTCTTTGGAGAGAACACGTTAATGAGAATTGGCAGGATTAGTTAGTTAGCTAGCTAAAGTGTGTTAAACTTTGACTGTTTCAAGTGCTTCTTTTGCTTGTCTTCCCTTAGTTGAATCTTACAAGATAGGAAGTATTCATTATTACTGCTCCTTAGAATTGAGGACACTTAAGTTTAGATTTTAATCAACTTGCCCTAAATTAATCAAGCAGTGATTATGGAGCTCAAGTTCGACTTCAGCGAATCTGGCCAGCAAGCTTCCGGTCTTGGTCTCTACACTACAGCATTCCCCAGTCCACCCCGTTTGATAGAGAAGGGCTGTCAGCTCCACCTAAACCTTCTCCTCTAAGAAACTTGAGAGCCTACTGAATCCATGAAAGGTATTGAGTTATGGAAATGAATAATCACAAAAAAAGAAAGTAGGAGACAAAAATAAGATTACTAAATTTAAATATAAAGCAAATGTAGCAGATAATTACAGAAAATTGAATTGATTTATCATAAGAAACTTACCTAGGGGCCAAGGATATAGCTCAGTGGCACAAAAGCCTGCCTGGCAAGTGCAAGATCCTGAGTTTGATTTCCAGTATTGCCCCCCAAATAAAAGAAAAAACAGAACAAAAAAGAAACTGATCTAGTAGTACAAATAAAGAGTAGGGAGATGTAAAATACAAAAAGTAAGGGTCATGAAAGGGATGGAGGAGAGTAAAGATAACACTATGCGTGGCTGGGGATACAGCTCAGTATCACAAGCACTTTCCTGGCAAGTGCAAGGTCCTGAGTTCAATTCCCAGTACCAAAAGAAAAACAAATATGTGTAACAGAACCACCAAAAGAGGAAGACTGCCTTCTGCATGAGAAGGAGAGGGAGACAGAAACAGCACTACAAACACAGAGACAGAGAGAAGGAGACACAGAGAGCAGCATCCTTGGGAGACTTGAACTGCAAGGAGGAAGCATGAGCATCAAACAACAAAGTGCTGAACAAAGATTGTATTGTGTATTCATTTCTGAGTTAATGCCAATCAACTTTAATGAGTCTATTTCAGGTCTTCCTCATTTGTCTAAGAGCTTAGAATCTTGGAACATGTTAAGACCTCATTTAATGTTTGTAAGGGTAAAAGGGAACTGGTACTGCACGGGTCCGGTTTCAGAGGGAAGAACTGCACATGACAGGAAAGTAAAAGAGATAGCACTACAGAAAAAGAAGGACAGCAGGATGGAAGAGGGAGGGTCAGAGATGGTAATGGGTAGTGGATATGATCAACTGACCAAGGCGCGTTATGTTCATACATCCATTATGCCATTATGCTACATTATCAACATGCATTAATAAAAATTAATAGATATTACTGTCATCAAATGGTTTCCACCAAAGTCATATTACAATAATTAAATTAACACTTAAATATGACTAATGCAACATTAAAGAAAATGTACCTGGAATTATCAAGGAAGGGACAGTAGTAAATAATATTTTAAGCAAAGATAATTATATCTAATCTAGCATCATCAAGTATTAGAATATCTTGGAAGGAAATTAAATAACATTTTAGGAGATTGAAGTTCAAAGATATTTCTTTGATAGTGACATTGCTAGTGCTAATGGATGATGGTACAGTAATTGAAATAGTGTTGAGAATCTTACGATCTGTAGAAATAGACATCAGTGTATGCAACTATGTACTTTATGATTGTAGGAATCACTTGAGCTACACACTCTAAATAATAGAGCATACAAATACTCCTACTGTGGGTTAATCTACTCATGTTAAAACCTTTTTTAAAAAGTACAGTTTAAGACATTTTCTTTTATCATAATCTAGTAGAGAAACATAGTTTAGTGAAATTTATAAAGTATGTTTTTTAAACAAAATTCGTATCTGATTGGAAATGACAAACTCTGCTTTAGTTAATTCCTAGACAAAAAAAAAAACAAAACTGTAAATTTCAAACTCTAAACCATGTGTTTTTTTTGTTTTTTTTTTTTTGCGGTACTGGGGATCGAACTCAGGACCCTGCGCTTGCTAGGCAAGTGCTTATTCCACTGAGCTATATCCCCAGCCCCTCAAACTCTAAAGAAAGCAATTGAAAAGAGAACACTTAATAGAAGTATGTTTGGAAACACTATAAATCCTTAAATCTAACTAAAATTTAATTAAATACCTTAATTATTAAAAAGAGAAACTAAATTACTTAGAATTTTCAACTATTTGTTCTTTTATTTAAATAATAAATACTTAATGTCATTTATAGCCAAAACAGGTGGATCAGTTTAATATATACAGATTATACATGATGCATTGGAGTAATATTTGGAGTAAACATCTCAGTAAGACATGAGGAAAATAAATGAGTAAAATATACATCATTTCAGAAGGTGGTTAATTCTATGGCCAAAAGAAAAAATAAAACAGAAAGAGAAATGAAAATCTCAGGGGTTGGGTGAGGAAACACTTTTTTAAATTATATTTTGACTTCTAAGGACACAAGCATTACTTAGTAGTGGATAATAATAACATTATATTCTGTTATATGCATATATTGTATAATGCTTATTTCCAGTTAAACATATATATTTCTTCAAATATTTATGATTTCTTTATGAAGGAAACTCAAAATCCTTCTTTTTAGCCTTTTGAAATGTATAGCACATGACTGTTATGTACAGCACACTGGAAACTCTCGCTTCTATGGATCAACCTTTCCCCACACCACCTCCTCTCTCCGCTCCCTCTGCCAAACATCAGGCTGTTTTCAACCTTTCCATGATCACCTTTCTAAGAATGAGCAAGAGTATGCCCCTTTTCTTTCTGTTTTTGCTTTGTTTTCCTCAACATGATTTCCACTTCTATCCATGTTGCCACAAATGACGAGATTCGTTAGTTTTTGTTGTTGAATAATACTCTGTTATTGTGGATTACCTCATTTTCTATATTCATCTGCTATTTGATGGACATAGTTTTTCCACTTTCTTTTTTCTTGTGAATAATGGTGCAGTGCATGTGGGATGGATGTCTCTTGGATATACTAATTCCATTTCCTTTAGATATACATCCAGGGGTGGGTTGACTGGATCTTATGCAGAAAGTTTTAATTGATGTTATCAGCAAAGATCTGAAGGAGGTGAAGGAGAGTTAAGTTATATGTGTATTTGGTGACATAATTATAGACACAGTGGAATGTATGTTAAAAGACCTTTGGTACAGTTGAACCTGGTCACCAAGGAATAGACTTCTCTTGAACTGTATTATAAAGGAAAATATGGTCAGAATATTAGGGGTGTTTAAAAAATTATAAGGAAAGATGATAAACTCCCATTTTGAAAATTATCCAGATGTACTTCACAGGTAATGTTTTTTCTATTGAAATCACTAGAAATATTATTTGAATTTTTTGAGGGTAAGGAAAACTATGGAAGCCAATTTATGTTAAAAAAATAACCCAATTTTAAACTGAGAAGCAATTTATAATCATATTTAAAGACGAATCTACTTTTAAAAGTTTCATTGTCCAAAACCATGGTACAGGGAATAAAATGACCATATAGAGAAAGGCCATGTCATGTTGCATGACAAATATCTCAGGGTACCAGCATCCCTGATGGTACCAGCATAGCATGGTATATATATAGCATGGTAGATGGTGACGCTGCCCACTAAGAATATCTTAGGGCCGTCTCAGATTCTCATCTCTCAAACTTGCAATCAGTTTCTCTCCAAAAAATCTCATTTTTAAAATGTTGTGCCATTGTCACCTAACATTTATTTAGTGGACATGTCTTTCATAAATGAAGACACACTAAGTGTTTTGTCAAGGAAAAGAAAAGTCTTTCATTTTGCTTTGGAGTAGTTTTTGATAAAGAAATGGACTGTGGATGCTATGGATGTCACTGTATACTTTATACATGCCATAAAAGGAGATATTGACAGAGGAAAAGAAGTACTACTTTTCTTTTAAAATAAAAGCCTAATTCATACTGATCTGTCCTGAAATATACTGAGCACAGTTTTATGATTTTTATGCTTGTAAATCATTTTAGGTTTCTTGGTTATCTTTTTTTCACATCCATCTAATAAATAGGATTGCTTTCCCTAAAACTCCTTCATTCATTTTGTTGGAAAATGGGTACCCAAGCGGGAAAACCAGACATCATGCTCCTTGCATGAATTTGTGAGGCACAAGGATCATTTTTTTATTCATCATAGCCTGTTGTAAAGTTATTAATGATGACACCTATGTGGTACTCAGGAGGTTATCTTTTTATCTTAGCTATTCAGGGGCTGTTAGTTCTAAATTTTGTAGGGCAGTCAGAACTTGATAAAAAGTATTACTTTCCCTCTTGACTTTTGGCTACCTTTTTTCTTTTTTGGTACCGGGAATAGAACTCATGACCTAGCCTTTGCCAGCAGGCGCTTGTGCCACTCAGCCTTGACTTTTGGCTAAAATGATTTGACATCATTGGAGGGAAACCCTCAACACTGACAGTCAGCTAGAGACAGAGCACAGCGGCACAGCAGCACTGTCCTTCTGATGTGCTGAGCGTTCCTCCTGAGTTGGTTTCCACGCTATAGTACTCATTCATTAAATATTCTCACATTTTTCTCTAGCGTGGCATACAAGTGTGCAATGATTACGATGTTAATTTTTGAAGTAACCTTTTCAGAACTCTGTCATTTTCATACGCTGGTTCCTTAGCATGAGCAGTGAAGGATGTTCCCTCAGTACTACTTGGGAAAAGTCAAAAGTATATTCTTTTTTAAAGCCTGTCTTGAATTTTGAACAGTGTCGTTGGTGACACAGTTACCCAACAGAATCACATTCTCCTCCTGTGCTTCTATGTATTTTCTCTATTGTGTGATCCCTTTTGTTTTAACATTGTTGAGCTATATGGACAGAAGGTCTGCAGGGCCAGTATGTCTGATGGTCTAACTTGAGACTGACTCTTGGACTACTGGCTTCATTTAATGTGAAGCTCTATGTCACATCACCTAAAAAATGTTTGGACAGATACCCAAATCAGCCTGTATGTTCCCTGTCATGTATCTTCATCTAAATCTTGTACATCTCTATAGCTGTGAAATGATTTACGTTACTGAAAATTTTCTGGGTTGTGGCTCAGTGGCAAAGCTGTTACCTGGAATGCATTAAGCCCCAGGTTAACCACCACAGGAATAAAGAGGAAGCCCAGTAGGAAGTTTCTTGCAAATCAGTTTTATTTTAATCCCATGTAGGAAAACAAAAAAGGTGCAACTCCCTGCCAGCTTTCATGTAACTTTACATAAACCCACTCTGAAGTTGAGGCAACTCTGACTGGTTTTCAATGTTCTTATTTCTAAGCAGAATTTGTTTCTTGTCATAATGAAAATGTAAGAAATGTATAAACTGATCAGTGAGAATATGGTGACTTCAGCTATGTGACATTTTCAACAACCTAAAAGTACAACATTTTGTATTAGGAAAAATAGAAGAATACAAACAAAATTATATATTTTGTTTCAAAAGGCTACAGAGGTAGGAGAACAATGGGAAAATACTAATGAGGACAGATGTCCCCTAGCCAGGGCCGGACTAAACTCGCTGTTGTAAAGAGCAAGGTTTCTGGGTGTAGCTGCTGTAGTAGCAAGGGCCACCTCTCAGTTGTTTATGGGCAAATGCAAAATGGGATAAAGTAGGAAAAGGGGTTGCAACCTGCTTTCCTCAATTTTTCTTTGTTTATATATCGCAGAATATTAAAGAAAATATTCTACACCCTTGAAAAAGAAAATATAAAAGTTACTTCTGGCCTTTGAGAAAACTTGTCTATGACATAACAGCTTTTCAGGCATATATCTAATCTCGTTAATCTTGGGTTACTTTAGTGGAGAAAGGTCATTTTTCTTCCCTATAAAATTCATTTGTGAACCAAAATGTGATGCATTTGATGTCTAGATTAAATTATTTTGGAAGTACTTTAGTCCCACGTTTAAAATTTTTCCATATAGAATTTATACTTCGTAAGTATAAAATTATATTTGAAAGGATGTCCTTGAATACTATTAACATACAAACAAAATACCACTCAGATTAAACATCTAATGTCATTACATCTGTTGTATGATATCTTCTGTTAAAACAAAGATCAACACATATCTACCTATCTATCTATAATCACTAAGAAAAAATAGAATGAACACCTATCATTTTTGTAGTTCCAAATATGTAAACAATAAAACTTTTCATTTTACTTTTAGTTCTAGCCACATCTAGGTTCTTTGCGCTTTTCCAACTTCTGAAGAGAATTGCAGTGAAAATTCCCTTTCACTGTAGTTAATTATGTGAAGTATTACTTCACCTGCTCTTGACCTTCCATTTAACATAGTCTTTAAAATGTTGGGTAGCACTTTCTGCAGGTTTACGGAGCTGTTTTTTTTTTTTCTTATTATTATTAAGCGTGTTAGTTCTTTACATGTTTCCATGTAAGTACTTTCTTAAGAACAAGAATTATAAATTTGGTGATCTAGAGCATGACTTGCTATTTCAGTTCCTTAATAAAGTCTGTTGAAGAGATCTTTTTAATTCTGTTTCAGTTAAATGCACCAATTTTTTCTGTTAGTAATGTATTCAAGTCCTAAGAAATCTTTGCTGATCACCTCGAGCTTCCTTTATGTTTTCTTCTGAGACAACCTCACTTTGTATTTTATATTGTATTTCATTCTTTTATTAATCTTTTCATAACTGATATTTTATTCCATTCTTACATGAGCATCTCTCTGAGATATATAAATCAGAGGTTATTGTTCAATTTTACAGAATGCAATGTAAAATAATAAGTGATAGTTTTAAAAGTTGTTTGGCTAAAAAGTTACAGTAATAAGTCAATTTATTCCCTCTTACGCCCTTTTCTAGCATCCCCGGTGCTAACAAATATATCCAAACATGGAGTCTCACCAAGGAGAGCATGTATTGAAATCTCAGGCATAAAACCACCTTCATTTTATAAAATAATAACCAAGAGATAAGGAATTTAGGATAAATGAAGAAAATAGAATTTCCCCCATTATCAGAGTATCACCAAATTTATAAAATATATTAATATTTTAATGGCAAAATTTGCACAGAACAACAAAATCAACTGGCACTTGATATTTCCATTAGCAAAATAAATTAGATACAGTCTGCAAGAATTGCTACAGCAAGGCAGGCCTCATTCAAATAAACATGGCATTAAAATGCTAAAAGGAAAAGATTCTTTCAAAAATATTTATAAGAGAGTTAGTGTATCATTCTGCACCTGTTGTTAAGAGGAGGTACAACTGCTCATGCTCCAAACTGAATTGGCTTCAAAGATCTTAAGACATAGCCTCTCTGTAAGTTTTTGGTCTCTTGTGAATGGAGATTTGTCTTTTGCAAGGGAGGAGCTTCAGACTATTGGGGCATTCTCTGCAGGCAGCACCTGTGAAACTTGGCAAACTTGAGTATTTGAAGCTGCTGTTATGAATAGGTTTATATCATGTGTGTAAAGAGGCCACCAGTACTTTCTGATGAATGGAACCATGGAATGCTAATTTTGGTGTCTGAATTGTGTGACTAGTTCAATGTTTAAGTGTTATTTTTGAAATGTCATCTACTTCATCTCACCAAGTTTGAAAACGTATCCTCTGGCTTTAATTTTAGCATTTTATTTTATAAAAGATATGTTAATGTTAAGAAATTGTCAAAATTATGTCTTGTCTAAAATTTCTGAATTGGTAAATAAGATTACTTAACATTAACTTTTATGCTTTGGGGGAATCAACAGTTAGCAATAGGTTTACATGTATAACTGTTAAGTTCTCTGGTTACGTTCTCTATACACTTTTCTATGCAGTGATTAGGTATATAGTCCATATAAGTTAATTTTTCATGCAGATAACCTCATTTGCCAATAATAAACATACAATATAGATGATAGCATAACCGCACACATAATTTCTGTCTTTACTTTGATAAAACTTTATAGAATTTCGAACCAGGGTATAGGAAATTAACAACAGTTGTTATATTACATATTGTTATCTTCAAGGAAGTTGTTCAGTTTACCAGATGTAAAAATGCAACAATTGTCTCTGTGTTACTTTGTCTTTGTTGTTTTAATTTTGGTAGTGTTTTTCTCTTTAAAATAAAATAAAAACTTTGTAGACTAACAATACAAACATAGATGAGAGGGAAAATCAAAATGCCCTTGAAGATTAATGAAAATGTCTGCATAGGATTATCTCCAACACAGATAATATTGATGAAAGCGTAAGTCAAAACTAAAAAGCTATAGCAATGTAGAAAAAATAAAAGAATTCACATTGCTACATCTTAGTAGCTATTTTCTCTAAAATATTTTAGCCTGTTTCCTCTTCTTGTTTGCTAGAAATTCAGTTGAAATGCTATCTGCTTTCCTGAAAGTTTTTATAAATTCCCAAATTAAAGAACTCTCTCTTATAATTCTATGTTCCCCAATCAAGACTTGCTGAGTGTATTTGCTTGTGTACCTATCTTTCCCGGAAATAGCCCTGAGACGAGGAGTGTATGTTTTGTTCAACAGATAATGTATGTATGTGAGGGACCAACAAAAGTTGCCTGAATATAATCCACCATGTGGGTTTATGTTATGTACAATATAGACTCAAACCTGCATGAATTCCTTCAGTGATAAATTATCACTTTTTCTCCTTTTCTTCAGTGAGCTAAAAAATTTATTCTATCTTTCATTCACCCATTACAACTTTCCTTCTGATATACTTTACCAGCGGGAGATTGAGTATGATTTTCTCCTCAGAAAAAAAAATAAATGTAACAAAACAATCAGTATTATTTTAAAAGTTGCTCCTCAGATGTGTAAAGAATTTTTTTCTGAAATGCTATTGTTTGGCATTGATTTACTTGTTTGTAGTGAGCTAATTCAATCTAAGTTCTAGATTATATTTGTTCTAAATCTAAAGCTCAAATGTGGTCTGTGTTTTACCACTGATTATTTATAAAATACTTCCATAAGATTTTCACTGTCTTTCTTCCTAAATTGATTCTAGATCCGATGTGGATTTTGTAATTGTCACTGAATCATAACTCACCTTTCCGTGCAACTCCAATTTTGTGTGATCCTGGTGAGGAGCTACCGCAAAGTGAATCTGAAGTCAGGGTCTCATGATGCTTTTGCACAAAGCCATGCTGCATCTTCCTGATGTTTATATTCAGGCCACTGAGATGCTTTGTCCTGTCACACTTCACACTGAAGGAAGGGCTGGGCATTTCTGTCAGCTCTTCTGAGGCCATCAGTCTCTGTTTTTCTTTGAGAACTACATGTACGGGTGAGACACTGGCCCCTTTGCACTGAAGCTTTATCTTGAAAGGGGTTGCACTGCCTTCTTCTAGCATAACCAATGCCACCTATCCCATGCTTCATATAAGGAAATGCTCACAAACAAAAACTCGTCTGCACTTTCTGCATTGCCCTAGGAGTCTCTTATCTGGGATGAGCCACAAATGGTTTTCTGGGTCACATCTGCATCGTTTTATTTCTTACTTCACACTTAGGAGGAGATTTGGAATTAAATAATTCAATGTTTATTTCTTTTTATGCAGTAACGTCTTCACCTCAAATATGTATAACTCGTTTAGCTGTCTGCACTAGGAGAAAGATTGTCAATATTAATGAAGAAATTTGGCATTGGTGAGATTCTACCACTCAATAAACGAAAAAAGTTCCTTAAATTCTATAAAGCCAGGTTTCATTATTTGTCATGTAGAAAATAATAAGAACATGATGACCCTTCTGTGGCATGGTAAATATAAAGCGTGTGGCATATAGTACATAATAAACTTAACCAATATTCAATGTAACTTTAACTTTAGACCAATCCCCACTTCCCTATCAGTCTATCAGCTGATCATCGAGATACTGTAGCATGGCTCTCACTCCCATAGTGTTGTCTTCTGCCATCAGTCTTAAAATAATGGCCAGAAAATTGCCAGATGAAATGTGTCATCATTCCTTGTCATTCAGAAGATAACTGCTTGACAATTCCTTCTGTAGATTGTTGAAACTCTCTTCTCTCAGTGGCTGTGTTGTCACACCCCTGATCCTCTTCCTGTTTTTGTGATCATGCTACATTCATCCCAGAAAATTCTTGTCATAGTAGAGGTGATCAACTTAGTAGGTGCGTTAAAAGTTTTCTTTGTAATTTGGTTTTATCATTTTAAAATATGGAGGAATAACATCAAATTATACATATTTAATAGTACAGGTATTTTTGCATTTTTTATTCTTTCTTCCTTTATTAAATACTTTTAGAAGATCCATGAGTTGCTTTATAGACGAATGACTTGTCTTACTTTTTGTATAATACACTGTAGTCCGTCTCCACCATAGTTCTCATCTCTTCCTTGGTGATGCGCCGCGAAACGACCTTGGGAGCCCACCACTGCACCCTCTGCCACAGAGGGTGTGCTGCTCAAAGTTCGGGTTCTAATTTCTGGGAATTATTTGTAATATCTGCTCAGAAGTGAAAGCAGTAAGTCATAACACATGTTATTTTCAAAATGACAGAGTAGATTCTTAGCAAATAGTTTTGAAGCAATTATTTTATTGCTGTGTAATGACTGTATAATAAACTATCTTACACTATAATTTTATCCTGTGCATAAAATTGTGTAAGTCTTGCTCTCAAATCCTTACAAATTCTTAGACTAAATTTATACTTATACTGTACATTATAATGTATATGTGTGTGTGTGTGTGTGTGTGTGTGTATCTATATATACATATATCTGTATAGTAAATGTTCCTAAATTGCAGTAGCTTCAGACAACAAGTGTTTACTATTTCTTCATTTCTGTGGGTTAGGGTTTGGGGGTGTTTTAGGTGAGAGCTTTTATTCACAGGCTCTTGAAGCTACAGCCAAGCTTTTAGCCAGAGAGCAGGCATATGAAGCCTTCTGGGTGGCTGCCTTGCACGACCATTGGAAGGAGCCCTGATTGCTGACAGGTAGAATTGTCCAAGTGCTCCGTGACCACCCTCCTTATATCTTAGTTCCCTTACAATCCAAGGGTAAGGGTTACAGTGGAACAGCACCCATTTTCCCTTCAGATGTCTTATTCTTTATCTCTGTGTTTCTCCTTAGATGGAGTACTCACTGAATACTGAAGTTGAGGGTAATTATGTTGTATCCTTGAATAAAGGGTGTCAAAACTTTTAGGCATATTGCAAATCTCTAAGCTATAACAGAACGCTATAAATTCTGAATAAATATTTTTCTATTATGTTTTGTTTTTGAACCTTTAAATATTAAATACCTATTTTTGGCAAATGCTTCCCTAACTAATGTGAAGAGGAAGGTAAATAGGAACTTTTCGTGAGGAAACTTACAATTGGATAAGATGAAACATGTAGAATGATGTAAAATATAATGCAATGCAGATCCATTAAAACAAGTTCCTCTCATACTCAAGATAATAACAGTATGCAGGGTATCACATTTCCCCATGACATAATGAATAATGCATTACACAAATAGAATACTATAATATGATGGTGCTCTTAGCATTTCTGAAATTAACCTGATTTTGCTGGGAAGTAAAAGTTTTACAGTGATGTCACAGTGACATGTGAGATTTAAAATAATCGAATAGGGACTCCTAGACAAATAACCCATGTTTAAGGGGCAGAAAGAACCACATTAGAAAATCTACAGGCATATGAACACTGGAACTATGTTCAAGAATCTTTAACCAATTGATAAAGTTTATATTCCGGTCCTGAATTCTCATAAATTTCATGTTAAACAATAGTGTCAATTAATGTTTAGATCATAGACAATTGGTCACCTTTCCGTTTGCTTTCTTAACATTCCAGCATTGTTTTATCCATTATTACATCTTTTTCATTAAGGAGAGTTACAAACACAGGCTGGAGAGTGTTAAAGACAATAAAGCACTGGATTGAAAAGGGTGTGGCGTTGCCAGCACATAGCATTTCAAGGGAATAATAGAAGCAAACCAAATTTATGAATAAAGCCATGTCCGTGGAGTGCCTAGTCAGTGATACAGAGCCAATGATTATTTGAGGAGAGAAATGGTATTGCCCAGCTAAGCCATTAAACATTCTCTTTAGGTGATAGCATGAAAGGTAGCTAAGAGACGTTAGACTTAAGAGAAAAGTGGCCCCTATGCCGTTGGTGATACAGATTTTCACAGAAGAAAGGCATCCATGTGAAATATAGGGAGGGGGCAGACCTAGGTGGGTGAGTGTGTATGAAGATGTGGGAGTCAGAAGTTATTACAAAGCTGGCGTTCCTAGCAAGGGTTACAGATTGTCAGGTATTATTTACTAAGTTAGGGTAGAGCTAGTCGTAAAACGTAAAATCTCCTATTGTGCTGTTATCATTGTCACCTCAGTTTTACGTGAAATTATACATCTACATAATCTGAAAATAATCACTTGATGACTCTCCAGGGTAGGTAAAACTCTTTTTTTTTTTTATTTTGTGTTTTGGAGACAGGGTCTCACTGTGCAGTTCAGGGGTAACATTCTTAACAACCTATATTCACTCCATGTTAGCAAAGGGTTTTCATTCAACTTTTATTAACAAGATTTTGTTTTTGGACACTTTCCCTTACTTACACTGTGTATCTTTAGACAAGTAAGTAATCTAACCTCCCTTGGTCTTGGTTTCATCGTTTTATTTTATACAAAACTAAATTTTCATGTCAAAGTAATAGGATAATAATAATGGGCACAACACCGCACGATTTCTACCCTCCCCGAGCTCAGCATTCCGGGTGGTGACTGAGTGAGGCGCACAGCTTTCGGGACGGCCTTGAGCTTTTTTAACGGACCCAAACAGCTATTACATCTGTCCCTCATGGCCCATTGCCAAGAACTTGTGAAACACCAACCTGGATGCAAAGCTGACTGGGATGTGAAGTCCCTGGCTATTCAGTCATTTCCTCGAAAACGACCTCCTACTCAGAGCTGTTGAGAAAACTAATCAAGATGAACGCACCGTCCCATTAAAACTCGGTCTAGTGTAGCGAGTGCTCAGCAGGCGTTCGTCTGCGGGGAAGTGTGATGGTGGGCGGAGCAGCGCTGTCCTCCCTGCTTTGCAAATGCCTTTGCATTTAGCCTGTGTTTCTTTTCAAATAATGGTTAATGCAATTATACACAAACATGCGCGGGGACTAAGTGTAGTTAATGATTTTACAAGAGGGAGTAAAACTTGTTTTGATGAAAGATTTAAATTCAGTAAAAATATCTAACAACATAAAAAATATGCGTCCCAGATGTTGATATCTGAAGGTCCACAAAGCAGTATGGGGGCAGAACAAATGGGACAGGGAGTGATTACACAAGGTGTAGGGTTGTCATTGTTTGTAAGTATGCAGGTAAAAGTAGGTCATGAAGTCAAAGCTTTCAAAGATGGGTCACCTCTGCAAAACAGAGAAAAAGAAACAAATCTAAAATCACACAGAAATCTTCATGGCAAAAGCAAAATTTATATCTGTATATGATTCCAAAATTCTTTCTTTAATAATTCTTTCCTATTGCATCAACATCCCTTGAGTGGAAACCCCTATTTTTATAGAACAGCCACACTGACTTACATATTCAGAAATTCAAACAATAAACCATGATTCTGGAATATATCCGTGGGTCTTTAAGGACGCTTTTCTAAAGAATGAATTTCAGTTCATTACCATGTTTTCAAATTGGTTTTAAAATTTACCATCATTGTTTTTCTTTTCATTTGTCTTCACTGTAGATATAAATTGCGAGCCCAGCATTATATCTGTTATTCTCTCCGGCATACAGAATTATATAATCATTTCTCTACACAACATTTTTGTCCTGTGGGTGTAAATGATACAGGAATAAGCACTACTGATGAATTAGCAGCTGAAAACAATCTTTTGTGTGCTAACATCTCCTATAGTTTAAAAGTCTCCATCACGTCAGTAGCTTTCTCATTCTTTGTACTAGGGATGCTGCTCTAAACACAGATTGGTTTATTGTCCTTGGTGTTCAGAAATTGCACCTGCTCTTTTTTTAATAGTATTTAAAAGAGCATAATGCTGTAATTACCTACTGCATGAATTACATGTATACCCAGATCTGGTAAATAATACAGCACTGTAAACTAAAATTATGGTGTAATGTTTATTTTCATGTACATCACCAAAAATGTGTCTCTCTATGCAATCTTCCGCTCATAGACAATAAAACTATCATTTCACTTTGAAAAAAAAGATACTTCTGTTTGTTTTCAATGTTTAGCTGAGCTGGAGAAATTTTAGAATAATGTTCTATACAGGAAATTCACGAAGAAAGAACAGAATTAAATTTTGATCCCTTTTTAGGTGACAGTAATAGAGTTTTGTGTAAATGAGGTTATCAAATACAATTGAACCTGGTTTATTTATGCCTTGACAGAAATTCAGATATATATAAATAAAATCATATCAGAAATTATATTGCAATTATTCAGTGTAAGCAGGGTTGACTTACCCTACCAGATAAGAACTTTGAACTGTTTGTTCTTAAGAAACAGTAATTAGACACATCTAAAAGATTTAAAAATTATTTTGCAATTTATATTTTCTGTTGTAGAATCAGTATTGGCATAACAGTTTCCTTCAATCCGATAAACGTCAAACCTTCATAAATAAATGGTCTCAGGAAGCATTTTCCAAGCAATAGCTATATTTAAAACTGGATTTGTCCAATATTTCTTTGTGTCACATATTTCGTGAAGTTGGTTTGTGTAGTTTAGACCTTCTCCTGATTCTTTGCATTCCTTCAGACTAGGGAAGTGCAATCCAGTTTTCATTTCATAGTCTGAAAAACCATAGCACATACCTAATCGGAGTTAGTCCTGGGAATATATTTTCTTGAGAAATAATGTGTATTATTTGTGGAGTTTATTATAATTTTATTTAATCTGCTATTAAAAATATTTCTCTTCTAAGAAATTAAATTCAGGCACAAATAACATTTAAATTATTTGTAATCAGTAGAGAATAACAGAATAACTTTTTCATTAATGAATTACTAAGTCCATTCAACAGAGTTGAATCAATTTATCAATAAGAAGTTTCAAAATAGTTTACATCAGATAAAAATGAATTGTCAGTTGTATGATACAATCATGTGATACATAGTAATTGATAAAAATCGAGAATAAACAAATGAAGTCAAGTTTCATAAGAATGTTATTGCAAGTCATTTTAAAGTTAAGAAATCAGCTAAGTACTTTCTGAGGATTTGAAATATGATTATATCTATATACCTATGTTTATATGCATATCTACATCTATATCTGTGTATCTATATATCTATCTATGTAATCTATTCATTACTAGAACCATGTACAGTGTTCTATTTTAAATTTCTCCATTTATTTAAAACAAAATCTAGTCATTCATGAATTTCACATGAGTACTGAAAATATTTACTGATTCCTGAATATCTGGGAGTTCCTCTCCTACTTGGGGTGGGCTGTGAGGCCAATTGTAATCAATGGACCGAGAGTCAGTGCGGGGCGTGTCATTTCTGTGCCAAGTGCAGGCATCAAAGAACCCTGAGCAGGCATTTTCACTCCAAAATTTTCGAGTTTAGGAGCCTCTAGCTGAAATGATGTACAGAATTACACCGCTGTAACATATTTACTGCTCTCAATGATGTAGCATAATGATAGATTGTTTTTCACTCATTGCACCTTCTGAAGGTGTTTGCAGGAGTCTGCTTGTTGTGTCACCCGCGGAGGTGGGTGATCCATCTCACTGCACACTTCCTTTACGCTCTAGGCAAGAAACACAGCACTGATTTTGCACTGATATATGACAGGTTATCCTTGGGCGAGCAACATGCATTACTTTTATCCTTATTTTATTGATAAAGAATTTCTTTTGCCCACTACAATTGTTACCTTTATAGGTCAGCTTACCTAAGATACAGTAAACAATCAAGAAAAAAAACAAAACAAAATTGATGTCACTTGGAGAATATGTGCATTCAGAATCACATAACAGAAAATGAAGGATGAAAAATAAATTCATATCGACAGAACTGGCCTTAAATTATATACTTGGAAAAAGCTTAATCTTTTGCTTTATAATTTATAACATTTTCAAATATTTCAGTGTTTCATAATTACATTATTGAGGGGCTGGGGATATAGCTCAGTGGAATAAGCGCCTGCCTAGCAAGCGCAGGGTCCTGAGTTCGATCCCCAGTACCGCCAAAAAAAAAAAAAAAATTACATTATTGACCACATTGTATTTTTTTTAGTTTTCTTTCATTTTGCCAGAGAATAATGCTTAATTTCCAGAACAAAAATGGAGATAATTATTCCATATATCACTAATTCTTTAGCTCAAATATAAAATGTGAATTTATATATTTCACTTTATAGTTTATTATACAGACTCATTACTACAATTTACTAATTTACTAGCTTTTTTGTTTTCTCCATATTGTGCACAATGCAGAGAATCAATGACCTTATGATTCATACATTTAAGAGATAAATGAATACTGTTAGTGATCAAGCTATCACTTAATTTTTGCAAAAGCTTCATTACCATTGTAATGATTACCTAAGTAGCCATTTATTAAACAGTTGTTGTTTTCACTCTCCTGTAAATCCACTGAAAGTAGAAAATATATCCATGTTTGACTTTGAAGAATACTTAGCACCTCTCAAGAAGACAAGGACAACCACAAATAAATGCCTAATTAATTTCATGTGATATTAAAATTATGAAAGAAATAAATAGGTCAGTGTGATAATGTCTGGGGAGGGGAGTGGCATTCTGCACAGAGAGCACTCTGAAAATGTGAAATTTGGATAAAAATATAGAAAATGTGTTGGAACGTGTCATGCAGCTCTGAGAAGACAAAAGGCCAAAGGCAGAGACGATGTGAATCATCTGTGAACTCAGAATTTAAAAATTTAACAGTGTCCTACATTGTTTCAATGCAAGGTAAAGATTAGTAAATAACAATTATACTATCAGGGGACAACAGAAGCTTACTAAAAGCATATCCTTCTTGGATATCCAGAAAAGCACAGAGAAAAGGGAATGAAGGTAGATGGGACTGAAAATGGAGGTGTAAAATTGACTCCTGTAAATTGGCAGATTATCTCATGAATCGACACTGTACACCTGGTAAGTGTACAAATGCATGTAATAAAAGTATGTGTTTCAAAGTCAGAACATTCACAGTGAATCACTGAAAGACATTCTCAAGTTACTCTTAGATTGTAAAAATTGCTATCACCATGAAGTACACCAGTGCTCACTGTTGAAGTCAATTTTGTCTAATCTGCTCATAAAATTGTCTAGTAATATAAATCATTCCATTTCCCAGTCAGAGCAGCCCCACTTGCCTTAGGGTATTTGTTAATCTTCCATGAAGAAAGATACTCAGTTTAGAGTTTGCACAACATAGTAGTAGTGTCTCTCTTATGTAAATAACTGAGCAGGATTTTTGTGCTGGCACAGTGGCTCAGTGTGTGAGAGACCCTAGTCCCTTGTAGCTGTTGCCGTCATCTTCCACACATTCCTTAGTCCGAGGGAACCGGGCAGTTGTTTCAGTGACCCCAACACCACTCCACTCCAGCAGGAGTGACGGGGAAATAAAGGAATACACACTCCCCTCTGTAGGCATGGCTCCTGAAGGAGTACATGGTACCATTTGCAACTCAGAGCCCGGAAACTATTGCTGAGGCATTTTAAATGCTAAAACGTTTAAGAATTTGGCCTTTGGCTGAATGGCCATGTGCTGGCATAGAATGTGTTACTCCAGTGAAAAAGGAAGGTGAATATTAAAAATCAAATTTTAGACTCTGCTATATTATCATCCCATTTTAATTTTAATTTTCAAGTATGAGATTAATTTCTGGAAATGTAGAAAATTCTTTAATATAAAATGAAGTGAATTGTGAAGAAAATTAATTCTATATTCTCAATAACTGTTTCAGTTTCATTGATTATGCCTTTATCATTATCAATAAAATCCTCACATTAACGATTATTAAAATGAGTGCACAACGTAATTTTAAACAGGAAAAATATATTTCCATGTACTTGTAAAGGACAATAAAATGTGTGTCCATATCTATGCATTTCATTTATAAAAAAATATATATGTATAAATTTTATAGGTATATACACACATAAATACATTCACTCTTACATCTTTAGCATGTATTTAATGACAGAGTCCTTTATTTCATTGTATTTTTTAATGATTTGGAATAGCATGACCTTTAGCCAGTTGAAAGCACCCTAGCTGAATTTGGAATACTTACGTCTGAGGCCTTGTTCTCCTTCTAATTATCTGTGCAACCTTGGGAAATTATTCAGCCAATCTGCTTTCAATTTCCTCATCTGCCAAATGAAAGTGTTGAACAAGGTGATCTCCAAGGTCCTCTCCTGCACTAATTTCCATGGTGGTCTGACTCATGGAACACTGCAAGTGCTGATCTGATTAATTTTCTTAGTCACCTTCACAACACACCATGGAATCTATTTCCTCAGTATGTTTGAGAATCTGAATCGTGTACCCGCGAAGATTTTAGTTAAATATAAACACTATTTTTGGCTCTCATAAGCGGCACAGTTGAGTTTATGAAAATGGACCCTACTCCTCCTACCTCCTCTTCTTTTACATCAATTTTTACCTATCTCTCCCTCCTCTGATATACTGTGAAACAGTGTCAAATTTGTCTACTCATTGTTACATATAATCTTTGCATTTTGAAATGTCTTCATTGCATGGTACACATGAATTATGCTTTTAAAATAGATTTAAACTGTTTAAATTGGAATAATATCATCATATATCACAGCTTCATTTTCATTGTCAGATATTTAATAAGCAGCTTCTATGTGCTGTCAAATTTTCTATACTTTAAGGGGGAAAATATACATTATTGTCAGCCACTCCTAACAGGTTAGTTTCATATAAGACACAAGGGAACATATCACATATAATACACAGCTGTTTCAAATGGTTTCCTACTTAGCAAACATAGAAGAAATGAAGAGTTTAGGGGCTGAGGATATAGCTCAGTGGAATAAGCGCTTGCCTAGCAAGCGCAGGGTCCTGAGTTCAATCCCCAGTACCGCAAAAAAAAAAAAAAAAAAAGAAATGAAGAGTTTGAAGACTATCCATTTGGAATAATAATAGAAGGGCAGAATTTATGCAGAGTTTTATGCAGCTAAGACACAGAACTCCGTAGTTGGAGATAAAGACTGTATTAGTCCTGGCACAGCAAGCAGTATAAACATGAATAGATTGGTGTCAGTTCCCCTTCGTATTCAGTTCATTTAGAGTTATATGTGGGGTACAGATGGGTGCTTTACATGTGAGATTCTCACCCCAACTGAGAGACCAGGGCCATGTGTTCAACACTTTTTGAGCAAACAGCAGACATTATAATGAAAAAGTCAGTCCTCTGCACGTGGGCATGAACATTTATATTTAGCTGTTTCTAGGCTGTAGTAATCCTGGCCTTGTTATTCCAGTGTCTAGATATAGATACATCTAAGGGTAAGTATGTGGATAACATTTGCACATGCAGAACACTCAGCAGTGATGTGTTGGTGGCTAGGATAGGAGCACAATTGTTCCGGAGATCTGGGACTCAAGGGTGGCTCCCACGTTCTGTACACCTGACTCAGCGTCTGAGTGACATATATTTAGACTCACTCATCTTTACACTCTGAGTGACTAGAACAAAATAGTATCTATTTCCAGAACTATGTCTCTATTGGCTTCCTTAGGTTTTCTCTAGCAAATGATCAAAAATTGAGTAACATAAAACAAGGGGCACTTCTCTCAATGTTCTGAAGGTTAAAAATAGGATATCACGTTGTTGGCAGAGTCAAGTTGCCTCCGCAGACTCTTGGGAAAATGGTTTGCATGTCTCTTCCTATCACTGAGTAGTTGTGAAGAACAATCATATTTCTTGATTTGTGGTCTCACCACATCAACTTCTACCTCCCTTCTCCCATGACCTTCTACCCTCTCCGTTTCCACTTCTGCCATCTCCTCTTCAGATAAGGGTGACAGTACTCAGATTAAAGCCTGAATGCACTGGGCAAACACATTACCTTCCATAGAGTCACAGTCTGATATTGAACTTTCACATGAATTTGGGAGGAAAAAACAGTTCTGCCCAGTACAATATTTATACAAGCTAACAGTGAGAATTTGAACAAATCAGTAGAAGAATAAACAAGTGAATAAATTGAATACTTTGTAATTGAAAGAACAATGAATCTAATGGAAAATATTATTTAAATATACATGGTGAAATTAAGATGGTGATGGGAATTACAAATGAAACAGAAGACCACAGAAGTATTGTTACCAGTCTACTGCTGACCCACGTACTATGTTATTCTCCATAGTGACATCACTCTATGATCCCCCTTCACTCAACAGTATTTTACCCATGCAGCAGGCCAGGTACCATCTCTTTGGGTGTATGTGCAGGGTGTATACGGTTTTAATGCTTTTCCTGAACAGAACAGCATATCCATAAATTATTTTTAATGTTATGATAAATATTTAATATATGACTGAATTTTTAATGAAATAGGTACTTGAGAGTCACAGAGACACTTGCTGATTCATTAAGTGACCCTTCTGTGCTTACTTTCTTTATATGTTATTTAAAATGAGAGTAAACATATATCAAGAACTTAACATGTACTCACTAATTTAATGTGTTTAAGCCCGTTGTATGTAAATAAACTAATTCACACTTTGGGCACACTTTTATGTATTCTGAATTAAAGTAGCCAATGTAATATGAAGTTTAGCATGATTTGCAAAAATGTTATTTCTATAAATACTCTATTTCAAAAAAATGTTGTAACCTGATTTTGGACAAAATTTGATATTCATCCATATTTGTTTTAAAAAATCTAAATTCTGCTGTGTTCATATTCTACATATGTGTTTGGTTCTCTTCCCCCTCTCTCTCTGCTCTCTCTCTCTCTCTCTCTCTCTCTCTCTCTTTGTCTCTCTCTCTCTCTCTTTCACTGGGGACCAAACCTACAGCTTCATTCTGCCAGATGAGCACTTTCCACTGAGCTACACATTCAGCATCTTCCTAACTGTGTAAATTTCCTTGCTCTCTGCTTTTAGCTCTACAATATTTCAGTTTGTTTTATTTTGACTTTTATATAATATTTTATTTCCTCTCTCACACCAATATACTATCTGAAATCTCTTCCTATTCTCAAATAATAAAATACATGTTTGTGTCCTTTTGTGATTTCACTAGGACCAATCTTCCAATAAAAAAAGCAAACTATGGCTCCAGTCTATCTGGGATTAGATTTATTAGAGAGTGGTCTTTATATACTATTTATAAAGCTTTATCAATTTACCTGCTTTATTCATGATTTCATATATGCAGTAATTCATTTCATGGTATTTTTACCTTTGTTGACAATATGTTGTGCTCTGTTGAATCCTGTCTTCCTCACATTTTTCCAAGTTGAATTTCAACTCTCTATTATATATCATTGGTTCAATTAATAATTTTGTCCAAAGACCTACAAAGGTATCATCTATAGATATTATGAATACCTATTTCAGTCCTGTCATTTAAAAAAGTATTACTATCTTTTGTTAACAAGCAACCAGGGATTTTTGCAATTTCTGCACTTTGCATAGGTTAGGTTTATAATTTTTTTAAAAAATGTGTGTCATGGAAAGAAATTACTCTTTTTATAATGATGACATTTACAAATTATAGACGATGACCTTACCAAGTGCTTTCTAATATGTCATATTTTTAATACACATATTCTATAAAGATTTTTCCTAGTATCTTTTTAGTAAAATTATATGATGAAATACTTTATGGTTCCTTTTGAATACTGCAGTCAAATAAAATTATAGTAGGAGAAAGATTATGCTAGATAAGAATGAGGAAGCTGTATGCTTTCAAGAATTTTATGAGGTTTATAATTGAGAATCAATAAGGGGCTGGGGATATAGCTCAGTGGAATAAGCGCTTGCCTAGCAGGGTCCTGAGTTCGATCCCCAGTACCGCAAAAAAAAAAAAAAAAAGAGAATCAATAGTTTCTTATGACCAAACTTTAGATTTTTTTTTCAAAAGTTAAAATAACCATGATGCATTAATTTGAAAGAAATATAAGAAAGGAATGCTGTGTTATCTACTTGCTAAATCTGAGGGGCTCACAAATGGACTCCTGAGTTTATCACCAAATGACAAAGCAAGAAGTAGCTACTCTCTGAGGAGCGGGTCGCACTGCACATGGCAGTGCTGTCCTGGTCATGTTATCGCTGAAAAGGGGCCCCATTAGCGTACCCAGCTGGGAGGTGCAGACAGCACAACAACCCTTCATGCTGAATCGTCTTCGAAGGAATGTCTGCTTAACTAGCACTCTGCACAACACAAAAACACATAGGCCCTCACCAGTCAGAGTGACCCGCAACAAAACCTTGTCATTGATGATCTCTTTACCCACTATGAGTTTACTTGGTAGTATGCCTTAAGTAGTGTTAAATAGTTCCCACAAATAGATGTATCTACAAAAATGAACCTTACTGGGAAAAGAAATGGTTAAAGAGGAAGGTATATTTAAAAGTTGAGTGCAAAGCAATATCTTAAAAATTAGAAATGATCAAGGTATCATAATATGTAAAAGAAAAGAGTGTTTCCTATTAATTATGATAAGGGTAATATAGAAATTAATATATTTGAGCCATTTGTTTGTTTGGATGCAAAGCAGAAAACTCGGGAAAAGTATAAGTAGTAATTATTCTTTCCTGGGGGCTGGGGATATAGCTCAGTGAAATAAGTGCCTGCCTAGCAAGCGCAGGGTCCTGAGTTCGATCCCCAGTACCGCCAAAAAGGAAAAAAAAAAAATTATTCTTCTGTTCTCATCTCAAGATTCTAAAATCTTAGATTTGAACTGATGTTAGTAAACAAAAATAGCTTTTCTTGTGGACAAACCAAGAGAGCCATAAAATGACCAGATTAAAGAAACTGTAGTGATGAATATGCCTTAAATTTAAAAAAATAATGCATCCCAAAATGTTTATTGACTAATTAACAAGTGAAAGAATAATTTGGATTTTTTTCTACATATTTTTTTATTAAAAGAATTGTCTCTCCCCCTCCTCATATATATGGAATTTTAAATCCTGAGTGGTATTTTAGTTACTTGAAATAAATATGATTGCTTTTTATTTGTGCCTTTATGAAGAAGTTAGTTGTGTGGAAAAGCAATAGTAGGTAGTACGTTACACTAACATGTTGACTAATTAAATCCTGGTTTACATATTTCCTGATTTCACTGGCTCATTTTGAGTCTTAGCTGAATTAATGTACATAAAGCACTTAGAAAACTATTTGGGACATTGCTCATACTTAATAATTACCTACTCTCATAAAATTCTTTCCCATTAAAGATACTTGCCTACCATAAAGCTAAAATAGGAACCCAAGTACATAAATCAATATATTAGTTTAGGTACACTATTTAAGAGTAAATAAATGGAAAACAGCCTGAGTGTGTAACAAAGCTTCTTATATTAACAAAGACTTTCTATGGTAACAGGTAAGATTAATAGTATCTTCTCTCTGTAATTATAGGTTAATTCTTTATGAATTTTTAGTCAATTATAGAACGTGATTTAAAATCAAATTTATGATTTCAGTCTGTACGATTTAAGAATGGAATAGTAATTTAAACATAAATAGTAAAGAGATCATATCACTGAGAAGTTTTCATTGAACAATTTGCTCAAAAAATGTACTTAGATCACTTCAATCCTTTGATGACAATTTGTATCTCTAGGTTATTAACTAGGGGTAATGGTATCATGTGGGATCTATCAGTGGAATCAAAGTGTAGGCTAATTTACAAAATTGATCTCTTTCCCTCAAAGTATCCAAAGGTATGAGAAGAGAAGAAAGGGCTGCAACACACTTATGAGACATAAAGAACAAATGAAATAATTCAACTTTCTTTGGATCCTCATTTTGAAGTATTAAAAGGAATTCTCTTTACACTGTTAGGAAAATTTAAATGTTACCTGGGTGTTAATTAGTCCCAGTCAATAAATTATGGTTAATTCCATAAGGTAATTGTGATTACATTATTAAATGTCTGTGTTCCACTTTAGGTTTCAAAATATAGTTTTGCATCCTCTCCTATAAAGAAATGGGGTGAGGTGGATAAAATCTGCACAGCCATCTGTGGTGAACTGTGGATGCTGGCTAAGTAACACCTGGGACTCAGGGGGAATCCCTGGTTGTTAAAAGTTGTCAAAAGCTAACATACATTGAATATGGGATCCTAAATATAATTTATTATGTCTTTTCAGACATTTTACAATTACTTATAGATTAGAAACAGTACTTATTAAGCTGTATATATTGCAAAGTGCACATTTTCATTTATAATTTTGCAAGGTTCTTATACAAAGTTATTAAACATACATGGTGCAAGGTTGATGTTCCAACTCTACAGCCTCAAAGGAGATGCCTCTGGTGAAATTAGTCCATTTTGAATAACAGTGAGTCAGCTCTAAGAAGGAATTACCAGATGACAAAACATTTTAAGATTCTATTTGTATTTTCTGCAAAGGCATTATGTTGAGAAGGTTAACTGTATTTTCCATGAAGCAGGAGTTTAAATACCAAAAATATTGGCAATTGTTTCTTTTCATCAATTTAACTTGATTCAGTCAAGTAATAATCTTTTTAAACTTTGAGAATAACTATTTTGATTATAGTGACCCTAAAGCTGTGGTTTTATAATCACATAGAAAAAATGAATTTGTAGTTTTTACACAGACATTTCAGGAAACATACGCAGTCAAACTCAGTCTGCATAACATAGAAGTACAGAATCAAAAGTATTTCATGTGCAAATAGTAAAATATTTTGTAAGGTTAAGTCATTCCTCAGTTTCTCTTTAGGTAACTACTTCATAGCTAAAAACTTATTTTTATCTCATTTGATTTTGGAATTGGAAAACCTTTTCAGAGAAATCATGCCAGCCTCTTCCTTTGAAATTGTATTTAGTCTCTTCAGAATGCTATGTTTACACCAGCCACTGACACTACAAGAACAAGTAAGGACGGTTTACACTTTACAACTGGAAAGCCAGCTATGTAGGAGTCGTGCTACTTTGAAACTAGTTTTCCAAACAAATAACAGAAAGGAAAGCAGATGTTTTTGGCTCACCCCATTGATTATGATTAGTGATACTATGTAACTATGAAAATTAATGTTGACATTCCCTTTTGAAAGCTCATTTTCTTGCATGTGTGACATACCACAGGATATCTGAAACGGGTGTACTGCCACTGGCCAGACTAACACATTATTTGTTAGGGGCTTTGGTTCTAAAAGCAGCTGTTGTCTAATTCAATTAATTTTAAGTTATTAATGGTAGCTTTTAACTATATTTGTGAAAGGAAAATACTTTGAATTAGCATTTTTCATGAGCTACATGACATTTATTCTAAGGAGAAATTTAAGGCTGCAAGAGTCTGTTTTAACAAAAGATCATTTAGGCAAAAATTACCAAGTACAAGTAGTATTGTTCACAGCTTTGGGAATAACTTCATTTTTCCTCTGCTGTTACACTGCTCAAGAAATGGTGATCATAACTATCCTTTGTTGAATGAAATGAAACTAGAAATAGAATAAATTTTTTAACAAAGTTAAGATTTATAAGCATATGTCCCCAATTACTGTCAGCTTTTTGTGGTAATGGATTTACTTTTTCTCCTCAGGAAGTTCTTTAAGATAACACACTTCAGATCTCAAATTCCACCCCTTGTACAAAACACCAAAATAGATACCTAGGGATGAGAAATCGATGCTCTTGTTGTAATTGATATCTATTATTAATAGCACAAACCAGTTTTTTTTTTCATGTTCCCTAAGACACTTGTGGAAAATAAATTCACATAACAATCTTAGAGCAAGGAGTTGATAGTACTGAAAAGATTAGCATTGAATTACAGTTAAGGGTAAAGGCCGATGCATGCTGCCTTATTAGAATCAAAATCTAGAAATGCTCCCCAAATTTTAGTTCAGGAATATCTCCAAGTTTTGAGTATACCTTTTGGCCATCTCATTGCTTTAGTCTAAATTTCCCACTAAGTAGAATTTTTAGCCTGAATATTACATTGGTTGAAAAGAGAAAATGAAATAGAGTGAAAATTTGGTATGTTAAGCACATAATGTAAGATTGAGAGCAAAACAAAACCTGAGTCATAATTTTGAAGTGTCTCTATTCTACTTAGAACCTTCTGTAATTTGAATATAGGCACAGTGAAAGGACTGTATTTACTTGTGTTTACGAAATATGTCTCTGCATGTTTTCTAAAGTAATTAATTCATACATTCTTCAACTTGACTTATTGAGTATATGCTGGGATCAGAACCATAAACAGACATTGGAGCTAATGTTCTAAATATTTAAACAAAAATGAAAAGTAAGTTCAATTAAAAAGTGCAATTAAAGAATGCAAACCAGGCATGGGTGGAATAAATAGCAATTTTGAATAGATAAGTGATATAACATTGCACCAAGGAGATACTAGCTTAAAGAGCTGAAGGTAAAAGGAAGAAACCAGAGAGATGTCTGATCAAGAAAGTTCCAAGCCTGGGGCAGATACGTGTTCATGGAAAAATGAGGAGGCTTGCGAAGCTGACAGAGAAAGAGGGAAAAAATTCCTGGCACCCCTAGAGAGAAGGAGGTAAAGAGGATTGATTTTGCAACCTTCTAAGAGATCTCTCTGGAGCTCTCCGTTTGCATGCTATATGGAATGATCACAAGATTTCTGACAAGAGTGATGTGATATTAGATGTTAAGGGAATCTCAGTGTTTTAGAAGACTCTGACATAAGTATAAATCCATGCACACACACAAACACATATAGACTCACATGGTAGTAAAATTATTTCTAAAATAGTTAATAAGTACAGGAGATTATTTTTTTCCTTCAGATTGTACTACTAAGGTCTTACTAGCAGACTTTACTAGTTAACATGATCTAATTTATATGAACTGATTTTCAAGAGTATTATTTAATTGTACAGTGAAAACACAAAACCTTCAAGCTAAAAAGTAATTTTAAAATTCTAGGAAACCTTTGCTTGTGTTATACATATGAAAGCTGGGTTCTGGAGAGCTGTTGATACATCCTCAACTCACAGTTTT
Organism: Dinomys branickii; assembly: GCA_004027595.1. Lineage (NCBI taxonomy): Eukaryota > Metazoa > Chordata > Mammalia > Rodentia > Dinomyidae > Dinomys > Dinomys branickii. The sequence continues at coordinate 18,007 of PVLD010006136.1, read as the reverse complement.
TAAATCTTCAAACAAGCCCCACACGGTCTCATTCTAAATGCCAAGTGCGTTCCTTGTTGTGCCATCCGACAGAGCACGCCTTTCGGCCTTGTCACTAACAACTGCTGTTGTGACTGGAGTTTCTCATTCACACGGGAAGCAGCGTTTCTACTTAATTCTAACATACTTTCATCCAAATCTCTTTTTCTTTTTGGTTTGGAAATCTAAAATCTTTAAAGGAGAGAACACATTAAGAGTTTCTTTTAAAAGTAAGCAAACTTCTGTGACAGAATTCTATTATGTTCTTCTTTTCCACGTATATGTTAAACGGATTGACCTTTGGGCAGTGAGATTGATCAGGGATTTTTAACTTTATATTCAGAGGCAGAAAATACGCACTGCCAACCAAACGTGCTCTGTATAAAGATGACAAAACGCAAGGCTTCACATGAGTGTAAAAAAGTGGTGAAGAACGAAAACGAGGCTAAGAAGGCCAGGGATACTGAAGAGAAGTGGGAGAAGCAGGAAGTACTGACTGTTCTTAATGCTTTTTCAATTTTATACTATTGAATTGACCAAGTGTGTATTTGCCCACGTCATTGTGTCATCAATCTAATGACATCCATTGGCGCACATGCTGAGCAGTAGACCCTCGAAGCTTATTCATTTCAACACTGAAAAATTTCTAATGTTTTTTAAAGAAAAAACTACTTTGGGTGCAAAGAACCATGGTTTCTTTTTGACATGAAGAACTTCACTTTGAGTACAGAGCTCAGAGTTGCCTGACTTGTTTCTGGGCTCGTTTCAGGGTAATGTAATGTTTCAGAACAGTTCACACCCAACTACTGAAGTCTTTGATATATGCTGATAATTTTCTTCCAGCTTAGAAGAGTAGGAAGCTGCTGTATCTCAAATGAGATGTGAAACCTTTCTTACAAGAATCAAAATACGTTAGTGTGGCTTTTAGAAAGACTGTGGATTAATAGAAGAGGAAAATACATATTGAATTAAAAATTCAGTAAGTACTTAATGGTTTACTGATTGGCTTCACGATGTAAAAATGTAAGTAGACTACTCATCCATTTCAATGCAAAAATAAAATTCAGGGTGATTAAATATGCTCCCTGGTTTATCCAATAAATTAAGAAATCTGCTAACATAACAACACATAGGAATTGTTAATGATTTTAATATTATTTAAGTTAATATCCCATTATTATTTAACATTAGAATGTCCTCCTAAAACAAAATAAATATTAATCTAAATATTAATTTCATTAGCAATGACTTAATAGGGATACCATTAGCCAATGCTCAAAAAACATATTGTATTTTTTAAAGGTCATTTCTTTATATCTCAGCAGAGTTTGTTTTCAACAAGCATTGGAACACGTTTTATTAAATCCACTAGTAATTCTTGAAATTCTTTCCTACATTGTTAACACTTTTGATGATTTTTGTCCTAAGTTAATAATTTCATTTTATTCAGTGAAATAAAGACAACCATCTGTTGGGTTAAAAGACTCACTTTTCTATTTCAGATTGTCACTTTTTATGTTTCTATAATAAAAGTTTTAAAGAATTTGATCCGCCAGGCTTTCTTCTAAAATTGCTAAAAACAAGTGATTTGGAAAATCTCCTTTCCTTCAGGGCTTACTTTAGATTTAACAAGCAATTCCCTTCTGGTTGTTTCATCCCTGGGGAACCAGGCACACCAGGTTCCTTGATTTTTCTTTTTCAAAAAAACGATCCTCTAAATGAATTAATTGCAGGCAATGTTTATTTAATTTGATTTGTAGACCAGTTTCCCATGATTCTCTAGCCTCCCTCTTTTTTTACTTTCACATTTATTGTCTTGAAATCACAAAATGACTCCAGCTGCTTGAGACTTACCTGTGTTTTCAAGGTAAGTAGAGGATGTGGGAAAGTGAGAAACATCTGTTGATTTCTTTCAGAAAGTAGAAGCCATCTCAGATTCTCCCTCATAGAATTCAGTTTGTGTCAAAATTCTGTCTGTTTTTCACCTCTAATTTCTGTGGAAACAGGTTAGGCTGAGCAAACAATAGTTTAAAAATGGACATGTGACTATTGTGTTGGTATCTAATGGCAAACAGGACACTCATTCTTAAATTACATGCATGTTGCTGCTGCTTGCTTACATCCTTAGCTTCCCTTTGCCTACCCCAACACACACACAGGTGTGTGTTTCTCTCTTTCTCTGTACTACTGTCTGTATATCACCTTATAAATTAGGACAAAATTGAAGGAGTTTCTGAATGAACTCATTTATTTAGGTAGTGATGTAATCTTCACAAAGTCATACTAATTCCCTCCCTTTGATCTCAATTAAACTTTTAATGAAAACAGTCACTCTTCATAATAATTTTTGGACAGGTTTGTCTTGTGCTAGAAGAATTAGAGGTCATAATCACAAGCATTAACATAATAATAACTTCCAAATCTTTCACAAGTTGTGTATAGAGGTGTATTCACTTAATTTGTGTATTTCTTTTTCCCTTTGATCTATGATCATAAGGCAGTTCAAACAAGGAACTAGTTGGATAGACAGCTTAGATATAAATATATGAGAAAGTAATTTTTCCAGGGAAAGTAGCCTGCTTATGGAATAGACAGGTTACATGTATAACTGAGTACACAAAATAAATAACTACACATTCTCCATCCAGGTTCCATAAGAGGCCCAAGTAAGGGCCTCCAAACTCTCATCCTACTTTCAAGGACAAACCTACCCTAGCAATACTGAAAATAAATTCCCAGTATTTCAAGACTCTAGAGACACTGGAAACATGGCAACAAATTCTGGGACTGTGGGGCTTGTCCTGCCTAGAGCAGTGAGTACAGAGAAGGGGGCGTATAAGACACTGTTCAGTCTATCAGCTTGGCACAGAGTGGTCCCTTCTGTTTAGTACCCACTGGGAGTGGCGCACACAGAAAGAGGAGAGTGTGGCCCAAGGCTGCCTACTGGAAGCAGCTGAGTGGGGATGGAATTCTCCCAGCTGGCAGGGTCCTAGGGAAGGTGGAGGCTCAGCCAGTGCCCCTTCCTTGCTAAGACATAGAATTCAAAGACCGGGGAGCCCAGTGCTGATGTCCAGGAATGGGGGGAGAAGTGTGTTTGCAATCCAAAAGACGGTGAGAGGAGCCTCATCAACTTTGCATTTTTGTTGTGTGCGCCGCTCATGTACCGGGAAGGTGCCCATCCCCGAGGAGGGTGGACCTTTAGTCTATAGTTCAGCTGCAAAGCTCTTCTCGAAGCACCCTTGTGGACATACCAGGAGTTATTCTTCATAGGATGCCTGCTTGTCTCTGACTCTAATGAAGTTAACACCTAAAATTAACTAGCATTTTGCATGTGTGCAATTGTTACATAATGGTGCCTAACAGGACTGTGAGATTATAGTGAAATACCATGCAGAATAGGATTTGGATTTCTAATATATAAATGCTATAAATCTGATGAACTATAACCAGATGGACCCTTGTTAACCACTAGCACACAATTTAAATATGATTTTACAAAGTTAAACCATATTTGTTCAAATAGGCATTTAAACTACAGAGCATATATAAATATATTAAAATTAATCAAGTAATCCTTTCAGACCATAATTTTAGCAATACATACATCTATTGTTTCCTTCTTTTATTTTCCAACAATCGTTCCATATAAAAGTATACTAAATAACAAATGTAATAATCAAACAGATAAAATATTAAAATAGTCATACAAATCAAAATGATGTAACTAATTTTGAAATTATTTGAAAGTGAGTTTACTATTCAGAAATTAAATAACTACTGGGATAAAAATGCCAGAATGGAACATATGGATTTTCCCCCTATTAACAGCACAGATTAAGCTCTTGACATGACACAAGCTTCTGCCGATCTTTCTGACAGCTGATAAGAGGCTCCCACTTGTATTTTTGTGATTTTCTCTGTGAGGAGAGGAAAAAGTACATTTTGAAAACCTATGTGATTTATGTAACTGCTGATAACATACAGAGAGTCATTTATTTTTTCCCAATCAAATGATATTTTGGTTAATAAGATATCTTATCACTGAGGTGAAAGAGGAGTTCTACATCCTACAAGCCTAGTTAAAAACCTAACGACTGAAGTTTTGGCTTTACTGTTTACTTTCTGAATAGATGTGCCTTGGTCATTTAAGCTAATTCATCATTTTCTGCTATTATCTGGAAAATGAAGCCGAAGAGGATTAGGCACACTGAATTGTCTTTGTCTTTTAGCCAGTTATTTCATACATTCTGCTTTTCTTTCCTATAAAAATAATGTGATATTAAATTGCTAGAAAAATAAGAAGACAATATTTATGTGTTCTTGCTTTCCAGTGAACAAAATCATGTGAAACAGAACCCTGGTTCACTGCTTATAGTAGCATACTAACTGAGCCAAGTTAAATTGTGAGTACAAACCAATATGGAACGTACATCAGGAGAATTTATGCAATTCTTAAGGGTGTATATGAGGCTTTTGGGAAGAAGGCATTTGTCAGTTAATCCCTACATGTCAAAGAAGCTTTAAGCATACCAGGGAATGGGAAGGTGGGAGAGATTTTAGCGAACTATCCCGGAGGGGCTATGGAATATTGTGAATAATATGAAAAATAACAAAGTCCCTGGAAGTGTCACATATATGGATTTTTGTAAAAGTAATCCAAAATATACATCAAATGACTTATAGTTCAGTGAAATGGGTGAAATAGAAGATAAGTAGAAAACAGCGAAGGAATAAGCCACAGAGTTAGTATGGTCACCATACCATAGAGGTCTGTGATTTGGTTTTTACCCTGAGCGGTAGGACCACCCAATTGCTGGAGGTAGAAGAATGCCTTCTGTGAATACCATAGAGAAATGGACTGTGAGGGGTGCTACATGTGGCAAAATCACAAAACCAAAATGATGTGCTAGCGAGGTGCTGTAGTAAGAGGACAGAGTGATAAAGCGTCTATCTTTACAATACTATAGATTGTAAAATACTTGTAATTGGTAGTTACTTTTTAAACGCTGAAGATAGTGAAAGCGGTGTTAGTTTTGAGGAGAGGTTGAAACTTATAGATACTTTATGATTCTCAGAGTTTTAGATGGGCAGTGGTGTGCTTGGTGGAGGAACTAAATTAAACAGAGCATACAATTCAGCACTAATTTGTGCCAATGGGAAAGAGCACAGTTAAAATGCAAGAGTTTGGGGGTGAATGTAATGAATTCATTTTTCAGCATCTGTTTTAATAATGTTTATGGTGCCTTCATCTTAAATGGAAAAGTCTGATAGACATAGACCGATGATAGATAGATGATTAAACTTCAGAAATAACATTCAAGCTTCGCCTGTATACTTGTGAATTAAGCCCAGAAAACGATAATTAAAGCCCTGTAGACTTATATGATTGTGCTCTGAATGTGAGATAAGGACACGAGTTAAGGAATATAGATTGAGGCCAGAGAATTTTACATTGATAACCCATAATGGGAGTAAGCGGAGAGGCACTGCAATAACAGAAATGGTTTGAAAATTAACTAAATTGAATTGTTATGTTTCCATTGTACTATTATAAACTGTGTAAATATCTTAAGAATTACAAAATGAATTATAAGAAATACATTTAACTTCTTTAAAATATTCCCATTCAAAGCTATTTTTTCTGAAAACAATTACATTAGATATGGAGAAAAATTTAGAAGATGAAATTACTTACAAATAGGGTTTTTGAAATTTATAATATTTTTTCACAATAAAAACTTTTAAAAGGTAACATTATATAGAGCTTATATGTGAATGATAAATGAACTCACTGACATCACAGCATTTTACAATAACATATAGGCATCTCGTTAGTTGCTCATATCATATTGAAACAAAGAGTCTATTATTTTACCTACACATCAAGGAAAATTTTTTTAAAATGGAAAAAAATACTTGTTTATTTGCTCATCAAATATCTTACGGTTTATTGGACCTGATGCTGACTCAATCTCAGTATTTCATATAATGTAAAGTGAAGCAGTGAAAGAGCAATCTATTTTAGAATATAAGGAATTTTCTTTGTATGTACAAAGAAACAAGTATGTACGAAGAAACAAGTACAAAGTTTTAGGATAGATAGTTTTTGTGTTAAGAACAGAATCATTTGTGTTCCTACAATTATCAACTAAATACCTGTAATACCACAATTTTAATTTTTGGGTTTTTTTCTTTTTCCGACACTTGCATGAAATTAAGTAAGCAGTCAGACAAGTATTAGGATGGAGAGTAAACTTCATATTTTTCCCAGATTCATGGCTTGGTGGGTTATGAATTGCAGTTGGAAGAATGAAATTTACCTTATGAATAAAATTTCCAGGCTGGGGATATAGCTTAGCAGCAGAGCACCTGCCTGACAAATACTAAGTCATGAATTCAACTCCTAGTACCAAAAGATAGATGTGATTTCCCCCCCATTTTCTCCTCTTTTTTTTTTTTCCGGTACTGGGGATCGAACTCAGGACCCTGCGCTTGCTAGGCAAGCGCTTATTCCACTGAGCTATATCCCCAGCTCCCCCATTTTCTCCTCTTGGTAGCACTCAATCTTTAAAGAAAAACCACTGTCCTATTCCAAGTCACTGTCATCCTTATCATTTCCTACTTGCAAATTATTCTCTCAGTTTTTCTGGCTTCATCTTCTCTACTGTGAATCCATTCTGTGCTAGAAGATTGACAGTCAGGAATGGTGAAGATTGAAAAGCACTAAGCAGCAAGCCACACACACTGGGTGAGACTAGTCAGTCCTCCCGCTGGGGCAAGGACATTGGTCTGTGTTCAGGTAAAGATGAGGGAAAGAAGAGTTCATGCGCACATGTGTATTCCCAGGGATATATAAAATTAATCTGGACAACAGGAGCTAAGCCCGTATTGAAGACAAAGCTGTGGACGTTAGTATCGTGTATTATTATGCAATAGTTTAAAAATGGGCTTGGAGCTAGTATCTTGGGTAGCACATGGATATTGAAATATGAAGGTGAAAGAAATGGCTTGTCAAAATTTAAAACTTTAGGAATTAGTGAGTAGAAAAGATTCTAACAAAGGAGAGTAATTTAAAATTACCATAGCTTTGTAGTATAATTTCAGGTCAGGGATAGATTCCACCTGACTTGACCTTGTTGCCCGGGATTGCTTTTGCTATTCTAGGTCTCTTCTGGTTCCAGATGAACTTAAGGCATGTTTTCTCTAGATCTGTGAGGTATGTTGATGGTACTTTAATGGGAATTGCATTGAATCTGTACAACAATTTGGTATTATGGTCATTTTCACAATGTTGATTCTTCCTAACCATGAGCAGGGAATGTTTTTCGATTTATTGATACCCTCTTCAATCTCTTTTTTTCAGAGTACTGTAGTTTTCATTAAATAGATCTTTTACCTCTTTTGTTAGATTGATTCCTAAATATTTCATTTTCTTGGATGCTATTGTAAAAGGTATAGTTTCTTTAATTTCTCTCTCAGTCTGTTTATTATTTGTGTATAGGAATGCTATTGATTTTTGGGTGCTGACTTTGTATCCAGCTACTCTGCTGAATTTGTCAATTAATTGAAGGAGTCTTCTTGTGGAGTTTTTGGTGTCTTCCATGTAAAGTATCATGTCATCTGCAAATAGCGATAGTTAGACTTCTTCCTTTGCTATCCGTATTCCTTCTATTTCTCTCTCTTGTCTAATTGTTCTGGCTAATTCTTCTAGAACTATGTTGAATAGTAGTGGTAACAGTGGACATCCTTGTCTTTTTCCTATCTTTAAAGTGAAAGCTTTCAGTTTCTGACCATTTAGTGTGATGTTGGCTGTTGCTGGTACTGGCTCAAAAACGGACCTGAGGATCAATGGAACAGACTGGAAGATACAGCCACAACCACAAACACACTCAGCCACCTAATATTTGACAAAGGGGCCAACCAAGCTCACTGGAAGAAAGATAGCCTCTTCAATAAATGGTGCTGAAAAAATTGGCTTGCGACTCGCCAAAGACTGAAAATAGACCCAAGTCTATCACCATGCACCAAACTCAAGTCAAAATGGATCACAGATCTCAATATTAAAACAGAAACACTAAATCTTTTGGAAGAGAAAGTAGGTAAAAATCTTGAAGACATAGGAGTAGGCAGAGAATTCATGAAGAAAAATCAAACTGCAAGGGAAACACTTCAAAGAATCAATAACTGGGACCTCATTTTACTGAAAAGTTTTTGCACATCTAAAGAAATCACCAGCAGAGTAAAAAGAAAACCCACAGATTGGGAAAAAATTCTAACTGGCTATCCCTCAGACAAAGGCCTTCTATCTAGAACATACAAAGAATTAAAAAGCATGAATCTGTCCAAATTCAAAGACCCAGTCCAGAAATGGGCATCTGAGATGAATACACACTTCTCAGATAAAGAAATACAGATGGCAAACAAATATATGAGAAAATGTTCTACATCTTTAGTCATTCGAGAAATGCAAATAAAAACAACATTGAGATTTCATCTCACCCCAGTAAGATTGGCCAGCATCAAGAAATCATCCAATAACAAATGCTGGCGAGGCTGTGGAGAAATAGGAACTCTGCTGCACTACTGGTGGGAATGCAGACTGGTGAAACCACTGTGGAGATCGGTATGGAGATTCCTCAGGAAACTAGGTCTAGAGGTCCCACTCAACCCAGCTATACCCCTTCTGGAGATTTTCCCATAAGGTCTGAAAACAGCATATCACTGTGATATATGTGCACCCGTGTTTATAGCGGCACAATTTGTAATAGCTATATCGTGGAAACAACCCAAATGTCCATCCACAGAGTACTGGATTAAAAAACTGTGGCATTTTTACACAGTGGAATATTATTCAGCTCTAAAGAAAGACAATCTAGGGGCTTTTATAGGCAAATGGTCACAATTAGAAACCATACTAAGGTAAACCAGATATGCATGTGCAAACAGTGTATAGTATCATTAGTGTAGGAACCTGGAGGTGAGAATATAAATCTGGAGGTATGAAGGGAGACTGCTCAAGGGTAGAGAGCAATCGGGATGAAGGGAAGGAGAGGAGGAAGAGGGGGATAGCTGAGTAGGTATGTATATGCAGGATAGCTGACATGGTTGCACTGTTGTTTCATGTCATATTGATGTGGGAAACCATCAGTGATTAGTTGTTTGATCAATCTTGTATGTCTATTTGTATTGTCCTGAGTGTACACTTTGAAGTTATCAATGTGTAATACAACAACCATTGTTGATCCCCTGCCACCTTATCTGTAATTCGGTTTTTGTACTGTTCTTTAGCTACTGTGTGTATGTTTGTTAGTGTTTTTGTTCTTTTACTTTTAAAATAAAGTAAAATAAAATTACCAGTGATGCTGGTTTATGGGAGAAATGCTGCAAATACAATATCCAAGACCCAAGAAGGAGGAGTTTGAGAAAGAAGTAAGCATATCTGCCAAAACTATAGTTTTATTAAGGTCTGTGGTTTCTGATATACAGTATTAGTATGCTATTGTATACAAATGGCAATCAAGACATGTCATTTTTATTAAAATATAAAAATTGTTAGGGTTAAAAACAAAAATTATGAGAAGGTAGTTGAAATAGACGACCTTTTCCATGAATTTTGTACAAAGGTGAAAAGGGAAATTGGATTATGTCTGAAAGCAGAAATTAAATTAAAAATTTTACAAATATCCCATGTTCTACATGGTAAATTAGAGAGAGAGATACTGCAATGGTCAGAAAAAGGGGATTATTCAATGAGAAAATCCTGAGAAGGTGCTGGAGGACAAGATTCTGTGCCAGGTTAACCTGAAAGAGATCGGGGCAATCCATCCATTATGGTCATTATAGACTATGATACCATTAAGAAGTAGAAAAGTTGGAAAGTTATTGTACAGAGAAGAAAATAATTCTTTTCTAATTATTCTATTTTCTCTGTTAAGTCATAAGGAAAGTTAACCCATGGAGGTGACAACGTGCTGTTGTTTCAGAAAAATTAATTGCGTAAAATACTCATTGTTTGTATCAAGATGACATTCATTTTAATTGATGAACATATTTGTGAGGCATTAATTAAAATGACTCTATAAGTAATACTGTACTTCAAAATATTTAAATGTTATTATTTATGTTCCTAAGTTTCAGTCTGTACTGAGCATCTTTTCATGACATTATGAAAGATTGGAAGGTTGTAATGACAAGCTCTAAGCATTGGAAGTTATTTACATATTTTATGATAGAAAAGAGGCTAAGAAACACATCTTTGCCCTCGTGGCAAATGGTATGTAGTAAAAGACAAAGGTGATTTACTGTTATTAACGGTATGATGGGTATTAAGCAAAATATGATAAAACACATAGGAAATGTCCACTTTTGAAAGTTATTTTGCAAAATAATTCAATTTATGTCAATAACCTTCACTGACATTCACCACTTAACAGAATGAATTTGCACATCATACTATTTCTTACTTCTTTGCCATCTTAATATTCAATGTTTTTTAGTAGAAATGTCATTATTGTAATATTTCTGGAGAGAAATTAAACTTGAACTCTATGTGGAAAAATTTGGTAATACTATCTCTTTACAGTAAAATAATTTATTTTGAGCATCATCCATTTCTCTGAATGTTGACCTGTTTCTTTCATAGCTGTAAATCCAAAAATAAAATGCTTGTTTATTTTTCTTCATTCATATAGTCAAATGTTAAGAAAAAAGCTTAATTATCCATAAAGTTAGGAGACTTCTCTGTAAACACAAAATAAATCAAATAACTTCCTACCGACTAACACTCAACCAAATAGAATAGTGTATTTCTCTATCGTGGGTGTTTAGAACGTTGAGAAGCTCCCATACTGGACAATTAGAAACCAAGGATGTACTTTCCACCTGGTGCTTATTACCTACTTGATATTGGACAAGTTAGACTTATTTAAATGTTTCACACTGCATGTCTTTAGCTATGATTTGAGGCAATAAACATCCATGTAAGGAAGGAGGGGAGTCGTAAGTATAGAATGAAATCATGCGTGGAAAAGCACTAAGCACGTGAAAAGAATCTCCATGAATGTTACCACCAGCTCATATTATCTTCAAAATACAGTCTACACCTTTTTTCCCCACTTTTTCATTACTGCCTTGCAAAGAAAATTATTAGTAGTTTTTTAATTCATGTTCATAAGTAAAAGGCTATACTATGTGTGTGTTTGTGGGTGTATGTGCCAATATTTTCTAGGGAAAATCACAGTGGAGAGCACTTTAAATGTGAGAGTATTTGTCCTTTCAAGACGTACAATTATGTCCAAGAGTGAACTGGTAGTGTGTGAACAGTGTCAGCATTGGCCTAAGGCAGTTGTCAGGGCTGAGGTGGCCAGAACAGCAGTCAGACAAGGAAAAAATGACAGAGTATTATTCACTTTTATGTCCAAGGGCATGCTAATAATCAGCTTATAATTGTTTCAAAGGCTATGCTGCTTAATCCAAAAAATTCTATTTAGTCTAATGTACTAGAGTCTGAGAAGAAGAAATCTATGAAACCTAAAATGAAATGGAATAACATTGAACTTAAAAAAGGTACAAAAGACATGGATAAAAAGGATACTGGTATTCTATTGTTTAGGCTTATGACTTTGGATTCACATCACACAGATTTGGAAAGCAATAAAGGAATAACAGGTTTAGGACCTTAGAAACAAGGTTATTAGTGCTCCGAGAGGATTTAGCCATGAAAGGAGGTACTTGTTTTTGTACGAACATATGTTCTAATATTTCAGCGCAAACAGCTGGCATCGAGCGTATATGTCCTTAATTTGAGCAATACAATTTTGCAGACCTTTGAGGGTGTCATGACTTTCACAGAGAGAATATACCAGTACTTTTAAATGGTGTCTCGAACATGTTATCAAATTGATGTCTATTTTGGTAAAAGTGAAGATGCAAGAACAGAATAATATGCATGAATGCATATGTTATTAAAGAGAAATGAAATGCTTTATCTTTTGGGAGAAAATCATTTCTAATAAAGAAACTATCTCCAACCACAGGGTTTCTTTTTAAATGACAGTAATAATAACAAAGACAATAAAAGAAATAAGGATGTATAATAATTTCTGGTTTATTCTGTGCACAGCCACCCTTCCAACTGTGCTGTATTTTTTAAAACAACTCTCTGAGATACTTCATTCACATTTTTCAGGTGAAGGAAATGAAACAGGATTCAGAGTTGACAGTTCCAAAGAAAATTGTCTAAAACCAATATACTATGTTGCTACTCAAGATACCCACAAGTAAAAGTTATTTTATTTTTGAAGTTGTTCTGCTGTGGCAATGAGGAAATATATTCCCTGAGGTCATTTGCTAAGGCCTTTCCTCTCTATTCTATGAAACACTTTCAATTCACATCTAAAAATAATATTTATATCCGCTTTGGTGAGTTTGTCTTCTTTCTAATGCCATGTGTGTGTGTGTGTCTGTGTCTGTGTGTGTGTGTCTGTGTGTGTGTGAAACTGTCAATCTTCTGAGGTTCAGTTATTCTCAAAATGTAAAATGGAGTTAGCCTTTATAATCCCCTTTAAAGAATAAAAGCAATGAATACCAAGCGGCTGCTTGTGACTTCAGTTGTGTGTATTAAACAGTACATTAATATTATAGGAATATAATAGAATGTATTTATTAAGGTAGGCTTTAGTGTTAGGCTTATTTTTCTTCCATTTCTTCGATATGGATATGACAAAATTTCCAGTGCAGAATTTGCAAACTTTAGTATATACAGAGCCACAGAGTCCCCCAGTGCATGTAAATTCAAAGCCGTCTGCTGCTGTCTCTTTCTCTATGGATGTTTTAACATTTTCTGAGACCTTTTCTGTACATATTCTTCCATCCTGATGATTACTTGTTATAGAGGATTCACTAATAGCTGGCTTTTGGTTGTTAATTTACATACATAGAAATCGTGGAACATCTTCATGTACATAAGAGTTTGAAAGGACTAAATATTTTAGCAAGATATTCCTAGTCCAAAATATTGTCTGAGATGGTATCTAAGAATGTCTGAGGCAGTGTGGATGAATCTGGTTTACTAAGTTAATCCTCTTTCCGGCACCTGCATAAGAACCCTGACATACACAGCTTTAAGAAGGTGCTTATGTTGGCTCACAGTGTCACATATTTAAGTCCATGGTCTACTTGCTCCGTTTAGGCTTTTTTTTTTTTTTTTTTTTTAAGCAGAAACATCATGGCAGAGGCCATGGTTAAAGAAAACTGCTCCCTTCCTGGCAACCGGGAAGCCCAGAGAGAGCAAGTGACCCAGAGAAAGAGAAAGAGACTGTGGAAAGGATATAACCTTTAAACTTTACTACACCCCTTTTGATATACTTCCTCCCCTGTGGCCCATCTTCTCATAACCACGTTCCAGTACCAATTCACCAGTGCACAGATCCATTAATGAGATCCACACCCTCTGATCAAGTTACCTGTCATGTCTTCACCCCGAAAACTGCTGCATTGGGGATTAAGCTCTCAATTCATGAGTCTTGGGGGGGACTTTATAGATAAAGCGTAGCATTTGCCAATCACATTTATCTTCACTGATTTTCTGAATAAAAGAAAACAATGAAAAGACAAGCATTTATGTTGTGTCATTAGGAACAGCTACTAAGTATGAGACTGTGGTTGGTGGTATTTTTATGGGGTACAGTTTGGTTGTCCCCCAGTGGTCTGTGTGTTGGAAGCTCAGCCTTCAGGGCATTGGAATTTGATGTGGCTCTTTATGATAAGGGGTTTAATGAGAGGCTCTGAAGTTACAGAGGGAGGGCTGTTTTTGCAGGGGGTTAACATATTTTCTAATGTAATTTTTAGTGTTCTCAATATTTGTTATAAAAGTAGTGAGGCAAATCCATCCAGCTCTCTCTGGGTTGTGATTGGAGAAGCAGTTTCTGTCACAAAGCCCTTGCTTGTGCCTGCATTATGACACTTTGTCTTTCAGCTTCTCAAATTGAGAGCCAAATAAATCTCTGTACTTCATAAAGTTTGTATCAGGTATCTTGTTATAATGACAAACTCTGAATAATTCAATATGTTACCTCTTTTCATCCTGACAACATATCAACAAGCAAATCTAAGACAGATACACTAAGGCTCAGAAAGCTACGTCTGTTCTCCAAATCATGGAGAACCAGCATGTGTTCCAAGACTATTTTGAATTACAAAGTTCTGCTGAACTCTATAAAGTTAAAGAACCAAAGACTTGTTCCAGATCAGAGAGTTACAGTTTAGCTTGAAAATATGGCTTGCACACTCTGAGTCTAATCTCTTTTGATGTTCATACATATCCCCCGTGGAAAAATCAGATTTAAATACATGGATAACATCATGGGTTGAAGAAAAATACCTAAACAGTCCTCTGAAACTCTCTTCCTAATAGGTATGTAGATTTTTAACCTTGCATTGGTCCATACCATAATATTTATCAATTGTTTTTTCTGGCTTCAAGTTCTTTTCTTCTCTTTGGACATAATCCATAGTCCCTTTGCAATCATTTGTTTCTTCCCCCTGCGCCGTTACCTCCTCTCCTCCTCTGTTATTGCTTCCTTTCTTCATTGATTTGATGAAGCGATTTAACTAAATTGGCTAAAAGGCAGCAAAATACTTCTCTCTCTGTCTCTCTGTCTTTCAGTTTTACTGTCTCTCGCTCTCTATATAGAAAGAGATTATAGATTATAGATAGATTATAGATATATAATAGATTATAGATAGATTATATGTATATATACACACAATACAATTCAGAAGTTAAAGAAAGAATGGATTGTTTTCCTCACAATCTGTAAAGGATTCAGTCCACAGTCAACTGGCTCCCAGATAGGGTGGTGCAAAAGGGAAGACTTGCTTCAGGCCTGGCCAGCGGAAGGAGAGACAGGTTGCGAGGAAGCGTGGGAGGTAAATAAACAGGCCCTGTTCCCTGTGTCCTCTAACCAGGCTTCACCTGCCAACATCACATTTAGCTATACACTCCGTGGCAGAGCAGCTCACTGGTATCACGCTGCCGTGATCCAGTCCCCTCCCTAAAGCCCCACCTGTGGGAGCACGAGGCTCTGGGGGAAGATTCAGATACAAACTAGAGCAGCTGTAGATTACAGACGGTTCTATCTATATCTGTACCTGTACCTGTATATCTCATTATGCAATACAGTGATATGTATCACTAAAATAAACTACAAGTTTATTTTTTGGTCTTTAGACATAAAAATAAATAGCTAAAAATACTTGGCACAACATAATTTGGAATCCTGATGACATTTCTCTTCAAAAACTTTTTCTTAAATTAGGGAATCAAGTGAGAACTGCTACATTTTATTTTGTAGGAGAAAAATTAACTATGTGAACTTTTGGTTAAGCAAAAAATTCATTATACAATCCTAAAACTTGCTTCGCCTGTATTTTTGACGGCTGCATGCAGTAAAATTTTTACCAAGAGTAAAGACAGATTGTTGAATTTCTTTTTCCTTGAAAAATCTATTCTCACCTTGTGAAATACAGTAAAATTGTTGAAAGTTAGGTAGTAAGTGGGAAAGGACAAGGAGGAGCAAATAAAAAACCTACTTGCTAGATTTCGGTCCCAGGGTAGCAGGGCTTTGACAGTGTGCGAAGTTATCAGTATTCCTATGTGACAAGCTGAAGCCCAAGAAACTGAGACACATTCCTTCCGTAATGCATCTGCAGGAACATGAAAAGAGTGGGAAATGAATAAAGCTGGAAAGGCCATTGCTTTTCTAACATGTCCAAATGATTCTTTCTATGGTGTCCTAGATTTGGAAGTGCTGCCTTAGGTCTATTTATTTCATTTTTTGGTTTGTCCTTATGATTTCAAAACATGATTAGATCTTACAGTGAGAGATGCCTAGGCTCAGAGAATTTATGCTTTGGTTTCAAGGAAGAAAATATAATTTTACATCCAGATGCAGTATGTGCTTTATATTAAATAGAGATAAATACAGCTTCAGAAGAAAGAAGAAAGAAGAGCGAGAGGGCCTGAAACTAAACAAATTAGGAAAGAAAAAAAGGAACAGGGAGAGTGAGGGAGGGAGGAAGTGAGGGGGATTTAACTGAGAATGGAATGGAACGGAACGGAATTGAGAAGAATAAAAGAGAGTCAGTGAATGCATAGAAAAAATTCTATTAATTTCTCTAATCTGAGTCTAAAAATAGTAGTAATTAATCAAGCAATTTCCTAAACCAGAAAAGGCATGGTTTTGTACACTTACTCTTTGATTAGAAAATAAAACAATAAGAATACTGGCGATACACGTACATGGATGAATGGCTACAGGACAGCCAGGAAACTCATTTATTTATTATTACACTATTAAGTATTTTCACAGGGCAATTTTCTAGAAAGCTTCTATTGAAAAATATAGAGACTTAAAAATCAATGGTCTCACCAATTTTGCATGCTTATATCTGGTAATCTGAGCAACTGATTTGAAGACAATATACAATGGAATTACCACAGTGAATTCCTACCATCCTGTCTAGTGAAACTCTGTATTATCTCTAATGTTTTCTCTCAAAATTATTTTCTTATTCTCTTTAACGGTTTGAACAATCTTCCGTTCTTACGTCTGATAACCTGAGCAATGTAGTTGAAGATAACAATATGTAATATAACTACCACTGTTAATCCCTATCATTTTGTCTTGAAACCCTGTGTCACTTTTAATGTTCTTGCTTTGGTTTGTGTTTGTGATACTATTTTTCTTTTTTTGTTCATTTACTACTCTCATTAAAATAAAAAAAAATTAATGGTCTTAGAGAATTTGGTGGTACTAAGATAAAATATAGCAACTAATTAATTTCTAATGAACAGAAATTTATCATCCCATAGTTCTGAGAGCTGAGAAGTCTAAGCTCTAGGCTTCAGCATTTGGTGTGGGTCTTCTTTCAGCGTCATCCCATAATGGAAAGTGCATTATGAAGAAGGAGCAAAGGGAGGCAAACATCCCTCAAAAAGGAGGCTACTTTCAATCCCAGGTACCAAAAAAACAAAACCAAAACAAAAAGGAAGCTACTCCCATACTACAGGAATTAATTCAGGCATTACTGAAACCCTCATAGAGGATTCAGGATTCCCAACCAGCAGTGTGGCTCATGGATGAAAGAACACAAGAGATCTGAGGTTCCAAGGGGCTCTGGGATGAGCTCCGTGGAACAGAGTGCTCTCAGTGGAACAGAAGGGCCAAGAGTCAGCGTGCCAAAGGCTTTCATTGATTGCAAATAGGGAGCCAGGTCGGGGTCATGGCCGAGTATACAGGAAAAACAAGTTTGCAGGCATGGCATGTAAGGAGAAACACAGCTCTTCTGCACCAGGCACAAAGGCACTCTGATTAGTTTACAGCAGATAACTTGATATATGCAAGGATGACACCTTTATTGACAGAAAGTTGTAATTCTTTTTGAGTTCCAAGGTTTCAGTTGAGATTTTATCTCACGTCTTTTTTTTTTAAAGTACAAAAACATATTAACAAACAGACACCAATTAGCATAAAAAATAGTACAATCACAACTGACCTATAGACAAGGTGACATGGTCTCAACAGTGGTTATTGCTTTATCCATTGATATCTTCGAAGTGTAAATATATGAACCCATATACAGACATGCAAAATTGGTCAGGCCATTAATCCTCTCAACAACAGAAAAACACAAAAACCAAACATCCAAAGACAGAAAACAAAACAGGCAAACAAACAAAAAAAGAAAACCACCAATAGTTGCTGCTTTGCATATTGATATCTTCGAAGCGTGTGTTCAGGATAATACATACAGACATACAATATTGATCAAATAACCCATCATCAATTATTCCTTAGCATTAAGTGATATAATACAATAGTAGAACCATGTTAGCCCTCCTGCATATATGTATATTCATATATACATACATACATTTCTGTCTCTTTCTTTTCTCCTTTCCCTCGTCCCATCTGTTCTTTGTTTTTGA